>OZ024794.1:24011339-24046339 GCA_964017045.1 Omphiscola glabra | reverse complement strand
TGTCATTGTTTTAAAAGATGAATTTTAATGGGCCTATAATTATTATTTTAATTCTAATTCTGAAAAGAATCTTTCATTCCCTGGGTGTCGCTTTGGCCAAAACACCGTCGTTCCATATTAGAGTGTTGTAGTTTAGTTCCCTTCAAAAGCCTGACAATTGATATAAATTCTGTTCTCTCAACAACAAAAACAACAAAAACATTATCAAAAAGAAGAAACACACACACACACACACAAACACACACACACACACACACACAAACACACACACACACACACACACACACAAGCTCTTCCCAAAAAATTATTAAAATTGAAAATTTAAAATAAAATAATGTCTTTTTTTTTTTTTTTTTTTGCACTGTTTTCTTTCTCATTATAATTTTGTCACCTGCTGAAATTCAAAAAGCAGGCGAGAACGGGGTGGGGGTCTTTATCCCCCCCCCATCACCCCTTATTCAGATTTGAGGCAACTGCTTCTTCCCCCAAGCCCCACCCGTCTAGACGCCCCCAGTATGAATTAGATAGGAATAACTGAGGCTACAGTATTGTCTTCTCCTTGCATGACATCCCCTGTACTGTTCACACTACACACCAATGATATTGAGAGCTCAAGCGATACCGCTCCAATTTTAAAATTTGCTGATGATACCAACCATCGTTGGAAGAAGGCTTATACCGCAACTTAGATACAAGCTTTATCAATTGGTGCGATGAACATTTTCTCCAGCTAAATGTGTCCAAAACAAAGGAAATGGTTGTTACCGAATTACAGACCTCAACATAAATTACCAAAGTGAAGAGTAAGTAGAGGTATATAAGTTCTTAGTTGTCACCATTAATAATAATTTAACACGGCATGAGCACGCCCAAATGTTGTATAAGAAATACAACCAAAGACTGTACTACCCCAAAAAACTGTACACTTTCGGCGTAAACAAAAAAGTCGTTAACTTATTCTACAGTGCAACAATTGGAAGCCTACTTAATTTCACTACTACCTGCTGGTGTGTGAAGTCATCGTCGACTAATCAAGAAAGCTGGGAACATAACACAAACAAAACATCCTTCACTTGAAGAACTATTTGAAGAAATATGTTATTGTAAAGCTAAACACATTTTGGATGCTACATTCCCCCCCCCCTTTTTTTTTTTCTTCATCACAGATACTTAGGATCGGCCCGTTCGGGACGAATTCTTTCCATCAGGGCGAGGACTGAAAGATATGAAAATTCGTTTGTTCCCCAATCTGTACGAATTTACCTGAAGTCACAAATCTTAATGAGAACTAATAAGTCCCTGATATGGCTAAGAGAATTCATTGAATGGGTGTTTTTTTTTTAACTAGTGAAATAATGTAATATAAATGTCTTGTGTTCAAATTGTTTTATCATGGGCTGCAAAATGTACAAAGCAATCCAACAACATTTCCATTTGTTTGTATCAATAAAAGAATCTTATCTCATATATGAGGGTTCCACGTCAATAATTCTAACCAACATTCTAATTTCTGACGTTCTTTTTATTTAAAGATATAATTGTAAAAAGCTCTGCGAAACAAACAAACACACACACACATTATTACAAATGTTAGTTAATTATCATTGCAATTTACAATAATGCATTTTTTTTGAGTTTAAAGCAATTCTCTTACATGTTGAAAAAACACGAAAATGGAGTTGCAAAAAAAAAAAATGCCTATTCCATGTCATTAAATATTTTCAATTTAAATAACATTACCTCACTCACATGTAATCCACGTTCATAAATAAATAAATAAAAAGGATTACGTCTCAACGTTTTTAATTTTAATATATTTTTTTTTTTACAAGTGCTCAAAATAATCAGCTCCATGACAAAACTCAAAATGTCTATTTTCACGAAAGGACATTAAAAAATATTTGTTCTTTCCACATTTGTTTCCATTGTTAATGAAGGCATTTATTTTTTCCCTTTTGTCTTATCTTCATTAAAATCTCAAGTTCACTGTCTCTCTGTCTGTCGTGTCTAATTAAATCGCCATTTAAAACATCATCGTTAGAAAATGTTTTAATGTCTTTTATTTCCGACACATGACAAAGGCGATTATATTTATTTAAGGCTATCGACCTAATTAAACACATGTCAATGTTTTCTAAGTTTTATTATACATGCGTTTATTTTTTTGTATCTTTTGATTTTGCTTATTGGTAAATTACACAGACATGTCGTTTTAAACGTTGTCCCTCCATTAAATTAAAATAATAAAATAAAATTAAGTAAAACAAAACACAGTTTTGCGTTGCTTGTTTTGGTAAATGAGTTTTCGCTTCAACTGGTAAAGACTATGATATATTTGTGCAGAGAGTAGTAGTTTGTGTCTATTCCAAGAGAAGAAAGCTGTTGTCTTCCAACTGTGTAATAAATAATTTTTTCCTCCTCAAGTTTTTTTTTTTTTCATTCTTTCCAAGAACAGCTGCCTTACTGAGCTAAGGAGTGAATAGAACATATTTCTAATGATCTAAGTCGGAAAATGCACACACCAGATGTGCGACTCTGCCAAGATAATCATTGCCGACTCAATTCTATATTCTATTAATTTCAATATTGCCTGCCATTCTCAAGAGACGTCTCTCGACAACTAGTTGGGAGTCCGGGACGTCCATGCCCAACAGCCCTATATTAAAACTGAGTCATAGAATAATAAAAAAAATACACTGTAAAACATATGTTGTAATATGAAACATATGTCCAGTTAAAAACATTAACTATAAAATCATTCGAGTTATGTCATATGGTTAAAATGCGGCCACAGACATAACAGTAGATTTCTAAATGATAAAGTGAATAGATGAATATCGTCCGAATCATATTCCCTCACATATTTTGATCTCTCAAATTATCACTGTCAATTTGTTTAGTAAGCTAGTCATAACTAATTCAGTCGTTCATCTCAATGCCTTTTATTTTTCTTGTTGATTGTCGTTACTTCGTGAGGAAACGGATTGTGATACTATTTTACATTCACACATGATGGCACGTTACGGAGTCGTAGGTTGGAGTTAATGTTACAGACAAGAGGCGCCAGGGCTTTTAAGGACTACATGACAACGATCCCCACAAATAGGCAGACTGATTATGACAACATATTTGAGTTAAAATATCTCTAAGTGAGTTGTCTGTGCTAATGGGCTGAACACAACCAGTTATTAAAGAGCTGAACTCAAAACTTGCACAAAGATGGGGGAGAACAAAACCCTTTAAAAAAAAAAAAAAAAAAAAAAAAAAAAAAAAAGGTTTTACGGTAATTCATGTTTATATGTCTTGACAGCAAATCTAATAAACGTCCTAACTCTCCACAGGAAACACTGGATGAGTTGTTTTAGCGTGGCACGTGCTTCGAATGATGTTGTTGATTCGCTGGTACAACGGGCCCAATGAAACACTCGGGACGGATGAGGTGCGCAACAGTTAGTGTGAATAAATGTTTGCTTGAGAATGAAAGCTAGTGGCAGTGCCGTCCGGTGCATTCGTTAATGTGCTACTCAGGGAACGCTCCTTAATCACATATATTTTTGTTTTTAAAGTTAACAACCGTGATGTCAAAAAGACAGAAGAGATTTTTTTTTGGTGTTAAAATAAAGGTTTACATTCTTGGTTTTCCTTATGAACACGCATTTTAAAGTTGGCACGTATCGTAGTTTGGCAATGGAAATAATTAGTTAAATCACCGGGGGAATATAATTAGATAATATATTGGCTAATACTTTAAACAAGACCAGGATGAATCTTTTAAGACAATATGCCACGTTTCAACGTTTTAGTTGGACATGTTCGAATGCCGTGGAGACGTAGTAGTGGGACCTGACCGATTATACCACTACAAAAGCTGATTGTCGCAGATTAAGTCCAAGTATAAGATCGTGTACAGCACATGAGATAGAAGCAACTGGATTATGATGTCACTGAAACTTCTAAATAAAAAAAAATTACAAAAATTACAATATTATGTAAAAATCTAGAGTTGGTTGAAAATGCTGCCCCTAAATATCCATAAAAAGTGCCACCCTGAAGGGACCCTTCCCTCCGCCGCACATTCCTACCCTACACCGTTTCCTATTATAAGATGCTTATTCGAAGTCAATATCAGGTGTCACCAAACTTTCTTCAAAGTGGGCCGGATAACTGACAAAATAACGGGCACGGGCCGCATAGTCTTAAGGCAAGCAAGCAAGAACGAAAGCTCTGGGGGAAAAGAGGAACAACTAACTTTAAAATTCCATGTTAATCATGGGTGAGTGGCGTGCAACTAAAAATTATCAAAGGAGGCGACGTTAGCGAAAAGATAATTACATCAGACCTATGGCGCACATATCCGAAACTTACTAACTAAGCAGCAAAAAAAGGTTGGCGAGATGTGTGACACTGACGTTTGGCTTTGCAAGATGTCATCAATGTTTGGTTTGGAATTGCTGCATCCAATCAAGAAATTGCGTTTAAATGTTTGTTTGAAGATCTCCTAGTACTCTTAACATAATATTTAAATTGTGTCTCAACGTCTTGTGTTCCATTCGTTTCATCAAGCAAATTCAACTGAGTCAAGCGGTCCTTTCAGGCCGACACTTTTTTCTTTATATTCAGGGGCAGCATTTTCAACCACCAACATTCAACACCTTCAAACACTATAGTCAACACCTTCACACCCAAATCAACACCTTTAAACACTATATAGTCAACACCTTCACACCCCAATCAACACCTTCAAACACTCTAGTCAACACCGTCACACCCCAATCAACACCTTCAAACACTTTAGTCAACACCTTCACACCCCAATCAACACCTTCAAACACTATAGTCAACACCTTCCCACCCCAATCAACACCTTCAAACACTATAGTCAACACATTCACGCCCTAATCAACACCTTCGATCTATTAATTATAGCTGACATCACAGTCACCTACTTTAATGCTCGTTCCGACACGCCACGCATCAGTAGCCGGACAAAACCTTTTCACCTGAGACTTACAAATCACAGTGGCGCATACGATGAAGGAGCCTTAAGATGAAAGGCTGCCACCGATAATATGCCCTAAAGCCCGGGGGGATGCTGTCTCGTCAAATCAGTCAAAACGTTTGCTGAAATGATAACAGAGTCCAACATTGCACAGGGAAAGGTGTTGCTGTTTTTTTTAAATATACAAATCATTTTTTTTGTTTTGATTTTCATAAGAACGTGATAAAAACAACTAACCTTTCTTACTCGTGTCAGCGACAGTGCAAAATTTACACTAAATTAATAGAAACGTAAATACAGTTATTTTCATCTCTATTGAGTTCTGACCAGCCGTTTGAACCCAACACGTGTCTTCTATAGTGTGGTTTAAGCGAACTTTGAAGTACTTAAAAACAAGCTAGAGAAATATTGTGAGTGACACACACAAAAAAATTGTTTTCCTGAGAATTATTTCTCACACAAGACACGTCTATTTTCTATCCCAAATCTTGTCTTGGCGTTAATAAAAATAAGCCAGTTCGCTTAAAAAAAAAAAAGCAACTGGCATCCGAATATGGGAACAGGCGCACCCGGTTAAACTAAATATTAAATATTGTTTCGCTTCTTGATCTCTCCATCAAATTTTATGTAACGTGTAAAAAACATGGGGGGAGGGGTGTGGGGGTGGTGGGGGGCTTAAGTAGACAAGATAATATCAACATTCTCCTCGAGAGTTTTAGGGAGGTGGTCCACAGATTAAGAAATGAGGATCTTGGCAATTTATTACGTGAATAATTTTTACAATTGAGTTTGTGTTTGTGGGATGGTGGCGGTGGTGATGGTGGTGGCGATTGTGATGTTGGGGTTGGTAAATGGTGGTGGTGTTGTTTGTGGTGTGACGTTTATGGTGGTGATGTTGGTGGTGGTGATGGTGATGGTGATGTTGCTGATGGTGGTGATCTTGCTGATGGTGTTGATCTTGATGATGGTGGTGATCTTGCTGATGGTGATGTGGCGATTTGGGTGTGATGGTGATGTTGGTGGTGGTGGCACTAGAGGTAAGGTTGGCCAAAATGGTTGTCGTAACAGAAAGTATATCTCACAAGCTAATAATATAAAACAAATTAAAGAAATGTTAAAGAAAATAAAAAAAATAACTTTTAATTTAAAATGTTCTACTGCAGATGCCACCACCATATGGGGTGATTTCAGATGTCACCACTATATGGGGTGGTTTCAGATGTCACCACTATATGGGGTGGTTTCAGATGACACTACTATATTTGTGTTGTTTCGATTTTCTATTTTATTTAATCGTAACAATTTATCAATTGTATTAATCGTAATTCCACATGGTGTTTGATAGTTGGTTTGAAATTTTAAAATAAAACTTCCCTTCTAATTTTGGGTATCCCCCGCCCTAGCCACCACCACCGTTTCCATTTATGGCTCCCATTGCCCCTGTTACATCTTCAATTTGATTCACGTCCCGCAGTTACACATTGAATCTGGCTCACAGCCCCCATTTACACCTTAAATCTGGCTCACAGCCCCCAATTACACCCTGAATCTGGCTCACAGCCCCCAGCTACACCCTGAATCTGGCTCACAGCCACCAGCTACACCTTGAATCTGGCTCACAGCCCCCAGCTACACCCTGAATCTGGCACACAGCCCCCTGTTGCACCTTAAATCTAGCTCACAGCCCCCAGTTACACCTGAATGTGGCTCACAGCCCCCAGCTACACTTTGAATCTGGCTCACAGACCCAGCTACACCCTGAATCTGGCTCACAGCCCCCAGCTACACCTTGAATCTGGCTCACGGCTACTAAAGTTTGCCAGCCCCTGGTTTAAAGAATTAGCATGCCTTTAAAATATTCGTTATCACAATTTGTTTCCTTTCTCTCTCTTTTTATTTATTTGTGTGTGTGTGTGTGTGTGTGTAAATTCTTTGATTTGTAAATCTCAAACTTAGTCAATATCGATATTACAGTTGGCAACTATATTTTTTTAAAAAAGAAAGAAATAAAAAGATGATCAACATTGAGAAGCAAAGAATTAAGAGTACCCGGCACTACACATCTTTCAATGCCGCTGTTTTTTTTTTTAATTTTTTTTTATTTTTTTTATTGTATAATTTTTTTATCATTTTATTTTATTTTATTTTTAATTTTTTGTTTATATTGTTTTTTACTTTTTTTTTTTACTTTTTTTTTCACTTTTAAAAAAAAAATTTTTTTTACAATTTATTATTTTTTTTTTTTCTTAATTTTTTTTTTAATGCCGCTGATTGAACAATTGCTGTGGACTCTGGAATAAACGAATATGCCATGAGTGTACTGAAAATAAAAGTCAAGCTACAAACTCATGGTTTCTGACTCTTCTTTAAAAAAAAATTTTTGTGCTTTTATTACGCTTGACAGCCCTCAGCTATAATTATTATTATTTTTTTATTTATTACGATTTTTGAGATAACCTTGCCAAATGTTTGGCTGACAGGTCGATAATCATGGATAATTAGATTGATGAAATGTCTCACATAGCTAAACTTTTCTCCCCTGAATTCAACTTTTGGAAACGTCCAAAAAGTTTGTGAGATATTATTTCAAAGTGTAAAATAAATAAATATGATAACTAAAAAACAAAAATGTTGATTCTCAAAACGTTGCAGAAAACAAACACCAGAAAACATAGAACAGGTACGCGGATGTCATTTGAGAACTGTAGTCATCAAAATTTCCGACAGTAACGTCCGATCCAAGTTTTTTTAGTTTTATTTAGTTTAGCATGCCCGTACCCCCCACCCAGTGGCGTAGCGAGCTTAACTCGCGCCCGGGGCACAATACCTTTTTAGCGCCCCCAATACCTTTTTAGCGCCCCCCATTCGAAAACCATACAATATTATAGTAAAATATACCATTTGGCGCCCCATTGTGAGTAGCACCCGGGGCATGATGCCCCCCTTGCCCCCCTCACTACGCCACTGCCCCCACCCCACCCCCATTCTTTCGTTTTTTTCCCATCCCTACAAGGAAGTTGAGCGAGGACACATTCCGATGCTCGTGTTCCCAAAATAAGCAGTGACACCCTAAAACATTGAGCCAATCTGCCACGAGGAATAAACAACAGGGGGGGGGGGAAGGTTTGTTAGAGGGGCGTATTGCTTTTACTGCCTCGTCGTTAGCGAAACACTTGGATAATTTTAGACATGAAAGCTGTGCACATGGGGGCGCACGCTTATTTAGTCTGACATTCCTTCACGCTTAGGACCGCATAGACTGGGGCGAGCGTTGAGGTCGTGATTAGTTGGGAAATATTTTTATCATATGTTGAATTGAGCATGTTTTAACAACAAATGCCAACAGGCATGTTCATTTTGTAGAATTTATTGGTCATAGCTCGATTGTTTTGTGCAGTGGGGTTGAAATCTATCCACATCGGCCACATTTAAAGCCATGTGTTTGTGGTTGAGCGTTCCGTTAAAGGTAAAAGGGATCACAATTTAAATTAAAGACAAAAGGCATGGCTTCAACAAACAAACAAAAAAAGACCGGATGTAGTTTTGCTCATTAAGATTTTTGTAACTGGCTCACAGCCCCCAGCTACACCCTGAATCTGGCTCACAGCCACCAGCTACACCTTGAATCTGGCTCACAGCCCCCAGCTACACCCTGAATCTGGCACACAGCCCCCTGTTGCACCTTAAATCTAGCTCACAGCCCCCAGTTACACCTGAATGTGGCTCACAGCCCCCAGCTACACTTTGAATCTGGCTCACAGACCCAGCTACACCCTGAATCTGGCTCACAGCCCCCAGCTACACCTTGAATCTGGCTCACGGCTACTAAAGTTTGCCAGCCCCTGGTTTAAAGAATTAGCATGCCTTTAAAATATTCGTTATCACAATTTGTTTCCTTTCTCTCTCTTTTTATTTATTTGTGTGTGTGTGTGTGTGTGTGTAAATTCTTTGATTTGTAAATCTCAAACTTAGTCAATATCGATATTACAGTTGGCAACTATATTTTTTTAAAAAAGAAAGAAATAAAAAGATGATCAACATTGAGAAGCAAAGAATTAAGAGTACCCGGCACTACACATCTTTCAATGCCGCTGTTTTTTTTTTTAATTTTTTTTTATTTTTTTTATTGTATAATTTTTTTATCATTTTATTTTATTTTATTTTTAATTTTTTGTTTATATTGTTTTTTACTTTTTTTTTTTACTTTTTTTTTCACTTTTAAAAAAAAAATTTTTTTTACAATTTATTATTTTTTTTTTTTCTTAATTTTTTTTTTAATGCCGCTGATTGAACAATTGCTGTGGACTCTGGAATAAACGAATATGCCATGAGTGTACTGAAAATAAAAGTCAAGCTACAAACTCATGGTTTCTGACTCTTCTTTAAAAAAAAATTTTTGTGCTTTTATTACGCTTGACAGCCCTCAGCTATAATTATTATTATTTTTTTATTTATTACGATTTTTGAGATAACCTTGCCAAATGTTTGGCTGACAGGTCGATAATCATGGATAATTAGATTGATGAAATGTCTCACATAGCTAAACTTTTCTCCCCTGAATTCAACTTTTGGAAACGTCCAAAAAGTTTGTGAGATATTATTTCAAAGTGTAAAATAAATAAATATGATAACTAAAAAACAAAAATGTTGATTCTCAAAACGTTGCAGAAAACAAACACCAGAAAACATAGAACAGGTACGCGGATGTCATTTGAGAACTGTAGTCATCAAAATTTCCGACAGTAACGTCCGATCCAAGTTTTTTTAGTTTTATTTAGTTTAGCATGCCCGTACCCCCCACCCAGTGGCGTAGCGAGCTTAACTCGCGCCCGGGGCACAATACCTTTTTAGCGCCCCCAATACCTTTTTAGCGCCCCCCATTCGAAAACCATACAATATTATAGTAAAATATACCATTTGGCGCCCCATTGTGAGTAGCACCCGGGGCATGATGCCCCCCTTGCCCCCCTCACTACGCCACTGCCCCCACCCCACCCCCATTCTTTCGTTTTTTTCCCATCCCTACAAGGAAGTTGAGCGAGGACACATTCCGATGCTCGTGTTCCCAAAATAAGCAGTGACACCCTAAAACATTGAGCCAATCTGCCACGAGGAATAAACAACAGGGGGGGGGGAAGGTTTGTTAGAGGGGCGTATTGCTTTTACTGCCTCGTCGTTAGCGAAACACTTGGATAATTTTAGACATGAAAGCTGTGCACATGGGGGCGCACGCTTATTTAGTCTGACATTCCTTCACGCTTAGGACCGCATAGACTGGGGCGAGCGTTGAGGTCGTGATTAGTTGGGAAATATTTTTATCATATGTTGAATTGAGCATGTTTTAACAACAAATGCCAACAGGCATGTTCATTTTGTAGAATTTATTGGTCATAGCTCGATTGTTTTGTGCAGTGGGGTTGAAATCTATCCACATCGGCCACATTTAAAGCCATGTGTTTGTGGTTGAGCGTTCCGTTAAAGGTAAAAGGGATCACAATTTAAATTAAAGACAAAAGGCATGGCTTCAACAAACAAACAAAAAAAGACCGGATGTAGTTTTGCTCATTAAGATTTTTGTAACACCATCGTGTCAAGGACTACTTTAAAATCCTTTAAATGAACATCGCTTTTATTCGTGTTTCTTTCTGGCTGGGTGTGTGGGAAAATCTTCGGACGGCTGATTGACTTCGCGTCAACCGATCGTACTAAATCTTGGCACATGAAATCGTTGGCGGTGGCAACACACTATTTCTAATTTTCAGCCCAACCCCATAAGCCCAACCCCATAAGCCCAACCCCATAAGCCCAACCCCATAAGCCCAACCCCATAAGCCCAACCCCATAAGCCCAACCCCATAAGCCCAACCCCATAAGCCCAACCCCATAAGCCCAACCCCATAAGCCCAACCCCATAAGCCCAACCCCATAAGCCCAACCCCATAAGCCCAACCACCCAAAAAAAAACAAAAAAACAACAACAGTTTTTCCTGTTTTTCAAGGGAAATGTATGATTTCACGAAATGATATTCCCGATAATTGCACTAAATGAAATTCGTAAAAATATCACAACTGCGTTTGGTGGGTCATTTTTCCTTTTGATTAAAACAAATTGTTGTTATAAATCTGCGGTGTTAAATTGGGAGGGGGGGGCGGCATTAGAATATTAAGGGCGTGTAATAAATGTGCAATTTCGCGCCTTTGTGGGGGGCTGCCCTTATTAGGATTATTATAAAGTGCGTCGCTTTTGTCAAATTTTTCAACCCCCCACCCCCAATTGCTCGATATAACATTTTATAAAAGATTTTTACGAAAAACTTTGTTTCTAAAGTGTTGTTTCTTAAGTGTTGTTTCTTAAGTGTTGTTTCTTAAGTGTTGTTTCTAAAGTGTTGTTTCTTAAGTGTTGTTTCTAAAGTGTTGTTTCTTAAGTGTTGTTTCTTAAGTGTTGTTTCTTAAGTGTTGTTTCTAAAGTGTTGTTTCTTAAGTGTTGTTTCTTAAGTGTTGTTTCTAAAGTGTTGTTTCTAAAGTGTTGTTTCTTAAGTGTTGTTTCTAAAGTGTTGTTTCTAAAGTGTTGTTTCTTAAGTGTTGTTTCTTAAGTGTTGTTTCTTAAGTGTTGTTTCTTAAGTGTTGTTTCTTAAGTGTTGTTTCTAAAGTGTTGTTTCTTAGGTGTTGTTTCTAAAGTGTTGTTTCTTAAGTGTTGTTTCTAAAGTGTTGTTTCTAAAGTGTTGTTTCTTAGGTGTTGTTTCAATTCTAGTTTGACTCGTATTTATAGCTCCGTCTCAGATTATTGACGTCATAACGGATTATCTTTTTTTGTGGATGAATAATAGAAAATACATGATAGCTTTTGGGACACAAGTGACATGAGTGGTTGCGAAATAAATACATTGACTGCGGTCACAGGACACCTGAGTGGTCGCAAATAAATAATTTAAAGTATAAATACAAAAATTCGAATCCTCGGTGATTGTAACAAAATAAATAATTTTTTTAGAAGACACATTTGAAAATAAGCAACTTTTTTTTACACCATCCAAAACTTCTTACGGGCTATTATGGGAAGTCCATTATAGATCAAATTATCATGAAATGTCCAAACAATTTTGCAATCCTGTACACTGTAAAAGTCAAACAGAAGTGAGCCGGGCATGGTGTGATTTGATCATTTCGATGTGTTCATTCCTGCCCGTGTTGAAAAGATCTAAGACTTCTAAATGATCCTCACCCACTGACTGAGTGGAAACATGTCCAAGTGATACTCACCCACTGACTGAGTGGAAACATGTCCAAGTGATACTCACTCACTGATTGAGTGGAAACATGTCCAAGTGATACTCACTCACTGATTGAGTGGAAACATGTCCAAATGATACTCACACATTGACTGAGTGGAAACATGTCCAAATGATACTCACCCACTGACTGAGTGGAAACATGTCCAAGTGATACCCACTGACCGAGTGGAAACATGTCCAAGTGATACTCACTCACTGATTGAGTGGAAACATGTCCAAATGATCCTCACCCACTAACTGAGTGGTATTACGGACCGTTATAAATGGAGAAATTAATCTCTTAATTTTAGTCTATGGCTCGTTCTAAAAAACAGTCCATAATAAAGGACGATACCAACGTTTAAAAATAATAACAAATAAAACGACAATCAAGGCCAGAGCTAATTACAATTAATAAATTTTTAATTTGTGAACTTCAATTAAAAAATAACAGCAAAAGAAATATGATTAAAATTATAAACTTACAGATTTTCATGTACCGGTACTGTTTGTATAGAATACAATGAGCACAAAATTGTACGAGGAAATAGAAAAATCTACACACAACAAGGTATTAAATAATGACACAGCACATCTCGTGGTGAAGGAAAAATCTCTCTCTCTCTCTCTATCGGTCCGCCCGTTTTATAGGCATTTCCTACTAATGTCTAGAACCGTCTAATGCATTGTTTTTCTTTCCCGTTTTATCCAGATCCTTCTATTAGGTTCTGAATAACGAAGCTTTTTGTAAACAAGGGAAAGTTTTTGTTAGCCACACTTCAAAGGCGGTCACGAGATTTCACGAGGAGTCATGCACGTGGAAGGCGGGCTATGCGTGTAACAAAACACATCATCCCTCATAACAGTGGAAACATGTCCAAGTGATACTCACCCACTGACTGAGTGGAAATATGTCCAAGTGATACTCACCCACTGACTGAGTGGAAATATGTCCAAATGATACTCACCCACTGACTGAGTGGAAACATGTCCAAGTGATACTCACCCACTGACTGAGTGGAAATATGTCCAAGTGATCCTCACCCACTGACTGAGTGGAAACATGTCCAAGTGATACTCACCCATTGACTGAGTGGAAACATGTCCAAGTGATACTCACCCACTGACTGAGTGGAAATATGTCCAAGTGATACTCACTCACTGATTGAGTGGAAACATGTCCAAGTGATACTCACCCACTGACTGAGTGGAAATATGTCCAAGTGATACTCACTCACTGATTGAGTGGAAATATGTCCAAGTGATACTCACCCACTGACTGAGTGGAAATATGTCCAAGTGATACTCACCCACTGACTGAGAGGAAACATGTCCAAGTGATACTCACCCACTGACTGAGTGGAAACATGTCCAAGTGACACTCACCCACTGACCGAGTGGAAACATGCTTTATATAATTACAACTGACGTGACTCCCCCAAAAATGTTGTTCTCTTTTGTGGACCATAAACAACATTATTGCTCGCACGTTTTATCCCTGTTATTTGAGCTCGGTGTAATTTCAGTAAGACTTTCGAGATCTGCCGCAGCAACTCTACGCAACTGAACATTTGAATTCAATGTGGGATTTCAGCAAGACTTCGAGATCTGCCGCAGCAACTCTACGCAACTGAACTCAAACAAAAACATACGTATCAATTAATCATCTATGTCCAAAGAGATCTTATGATTGCCTTGTGGTTTTTTTTTTGTGTTGCGGATCTAAAATGGCGGCTCTGTCATATCATTTTACCCTTTTTGAACGTCGTTTCGCCGGCTTAAAATACATGACACAATCCTGACCTTGGGAGGTAATCACGCTCTGAACTATTTAAAATGAGCATTTTTGGGGTTCATCTCGTCCGCAGCAGTGATCCTCAAACAACTTACGTGTCTTTAACGAGTATTCATGTATGGGTATACATAAAATTGATTACTCTTTTAACAGGTCGCCTATATGTATTGGAAAGTATATCCTTCAGGGAACAGTTAATGGAAACATTTTTTTTAGTGAAATAATCATGTTGTTTTTAAATTAAGTCTTGAGCATGAGAAAAAGGGGGTTGGGGGGGGGTGGGGGGGGAAGCAAACATATAGTTTAAAAGAGCAGCCCCACAAAAAGTTTGGCCCATACATGAACTCGATACGTTCTGAACAGTGCAAATGTTACCGATCTTTGAACTCTCTTCACAGTTCTTTCCTACATTTTAATGACGGCTGTAAATCTAGGTCTGTAAGTCTGCCAGGAGATAAAACTAGGCGCAAAAAGGAAAAGAGAAAAGACATTAATCATAGTAGGTTTGAATTACAAACTAAAATACCGAGTGACTAATATTTAAAGTCTCCTAGTTTGGTCATGCTTTCTCTCTTTGTGTTGTTCAACAACAATAATGTTTGATAATGCAATCACTAATTTAGATATGACTGACTCCAAAGTCCACGACACTCCCTTCCTCCGCCCGCCCCCTTTTTTGTCCACGGAATTTCGGACAATGAGTCTCCCGTGAAGTATAAGCTTGGAAAAGCAGGCTATTCTTACAGACCCCTGGGGTTTAATCAGAGTATGGGGCAAGGGTTTTTCTGGATACATTTTTGCTAGTGCATTCTGACACAAGCTTAATGTCAAGGCTCGGGTCATGGGTCGTGATTACAGGTTGCGTTAACGGGATTTTTAAGGGACTGCATGCACTTCTGTATCGAATTTTAAAAAAAAAAGAAAAATATTTACTCTAATAAAAGGAGGTATCCAACATGATCGCACTTGTACTAGAAGTAACTGGCGATTTCTCTCAAAGGGCAAACGTCCACAGCCATGGCAATAATGATAGGGCTAAAACCTTTCATTTTATCAAGTCTGACAGAATATAGGACCTGTGCACGTTTAAAATTGGCTCTGGTCAGTAAAGAAGGTAAGAAAATATCAATTTGTAATGGTCAGTCTATGTGGCGTGCTTTCCGTGCGTGCCGCTCCGCGGCCTTGTTGTTGTCTAAAACGCTAAGCAAGATTTTCGCTGAAGGTAGTTATTTTGGCCGGCGCCTTCCTTCGCCGTTTTTCTTTAAAATCTTTAGGTGTTAGTCAAAAAAGCATGCGATACATTCGTCACTCTGTTATAACTAGCCAACAATAATGTTCCGCGACTGTCTGACATGACTCCGTACCACATACACTGATATGTCTTCTAGATTTACCGCCTGACATGCGTCTATCATATGATCCCTGATATGGCAAAATTCTTAACTGTGCAAACCTGCACACCCAGAAATGTATCCCCCCCCCCTTTTTTCCCTTTTCCCCAACAAAAAAAACCCCATGAAACTTCACCTGAAATGACAAAAGGTTTTATCGGAACTACCGGGTCTGGAATGTTTGCCCCTCCACCGGGTAACACCTAGCCTTTGTGTCAGGTATCGTATGGAATTAACCACTTTCGCTTCATCACGTCTTATTTATCCACCTTTAATCTCCGAGTTTTTTCAGTCTTATCTCGGACGTGCGGCCAGTTATCCAACAGCTGTCACAGGCAATTACCTCCCTTCTAACCACGTGCCTCGCGTGTTTACAGTAATTGACGTGTGAAATCACCTCACCCGGTTGCCCCCAACTCCTCTCATGGCCGCCCTGACCTGAAATCTATCAGTCTGTATGTGTTGTCGGGGATACATTTTACGGGTTTTATTTTGGGCCCCTGACCTGGACTCGGTCTATGTTCGGTGCACTCGAATGTCATTCGCTGTAATCGCAGTGAGGGTTGTTATAAATTGAGAGGCCTACAGATCGTCAATTTGAATGTTCTACTCTTACAAACAAACAAAACAAAAAAATATAATGTAATGCCGTAAGTAAAAATGAAATCTTTTAAGCCCAAGAGAAAGGATTAATGCAGATGAAGATTGTACATTTTTATTATCAACGATACATGTTAAATGTCTTTAGAAATGAACACGATTTTAAGTTAGGAAGTTTGCATATCGATATTTGATCATGTTGGAGGTGGGTTAGTTTAATGCAATGTCCCACTAACTGTCCAAGCCAAATCTTTGGAAAACATTTTTTTTTACATAAGACGTTATCGTAAGCTATCTAAGGAATGCGGGCTATAAGGAGAGTAATGCATGTAGAGTAAAACTTAACTACTACTGGCCCAAGGGATCACATGCTATCTAGGGAATACGTTTTTTAACAAGAGTTATATATTTCGAGTAAAACTTAACTACTTCTGACCAATAGTTGCTTTATTGTACCAATGTGGAGCAAAATTCAAGAATCTGATTTCAGTAAAAGTGGGGGAAAACTGTTGACAAGGTTTGACCCAGATACGGGACTTAAACCGTTTTAAATAAAACCATGTCAAAAGTAATCATAACTTGGGGGGGGGGGGGGGGGGTTGAAGATCCAGCAGTCATTTGTATTCAATTGAAACCAACAATTTTTTTTTTCTCCAGTATTGTGTCTATTCAGTATTCAGAGTAAGGTATTTGGATGTAGCACATCTATTCAGAGTAAGATATTTGGATTCTTTATATCAGTACGTTGGTTTGCACTTTTGACTGGTTGACTCAAGGTAAGACGCATCGACCGGTCCGTATACCTGTCAGTCTCATTGTTGACCAGTCGATCGGAAGACACGACGAGCGATAAATCACGTCGAAATCATGAGCATGAACTCTTATTTACAATGTCGTACATGAAGCGAGTTCCTCCCCCGTTTGCCAATATTGCCCTTGCAGGCCAAAGCCATCGCTCGATCCTGTCTTTCATGAACTGCATTCACCAACAGCCGCAGTTCTTTTTTTTTTTTTTTTTTTTTTGTTTGGATGTACTTTCCGGTGACATTTTTACTGCACACATATTTTACAAGAAAATCTGTAACATATCGTAGAGATCGATGACCACGGATTGGCCTATGTCTCGGATAACCTTGTGCATCGGTAACTTCAGAAATGATGGCTGAGATAAAATATTTGTTGAAAACTGTATTTTTTTCATGCATCACGGGCGAAATAGTTGAATATCATCGCCACCATTTTTTAACTAGAAAATATAATATATTTCTCTGCTAGACATAGTGTGCGAGGTTTTCAATGTGTATCCAATTTCAACCGAAACGAAATGGCGCTACAACTTCTCAATCTCTTAAATGTGTACAAGAATAACACTTAATTTCCGATATAAATAACATTATAAACATTATTATGATTTAAAAAATGTGGTCGTAAATCTTTTTATGCGATTTAAAGAAATTAAAATGAATTTAAATGTCCAAAAATCAGGGTAGTTGGTGCACGAGAGCTTCTTTTAAAATAGTCGATTCTATTGTGTGTCATGATTTGGAGGGCAACGGCCAACAGTTTGAGAACATTAAGCATCCTTCCCGTATCTACAGTCTGTGACCTATATAAGAATACACAATTTTAAATTATAAAACCAATTTAAAATTTGTCATGTAATTACAAGTGGAGTAGGAGACAAGAATGTCATCGTCAACATGACGAGTTACGGCCATGGAACGCTCTTCTCACAGAACACTCGTGAATTGGTCATGTTATTTTAATGATAATTACTATAGAAGTGTATCTCAAACCAAAAATATAATTTGTGAAGTTAGTATGATTTATCCAGAGCTTACCAGCATCTGCTCAGTACCGGTAGCAATCAGTTAGTAAACCGAGCCTTGTGTTTAAAAGCGAATTTGCATTTGTCTCAACACGGTATATTAAGACATCGTATGGAGTAGAATACGGTGGGAGCTTATCAGCCGTTCTTAGCGCGAATTAAGTCATTAATTTCAAGGTGGTGGTAAAATAGTAACATTACTGCAAGAAGGCGGAGTTCTGATTTACCGGTAACCAGCGTTCTATCACTTGACATCTGAGATGTGTTGGCTTAATGATGACGTCACATTGGAGTCCGAGTGCTCGACGTTATTTTACTACCGCTAAAGGAAAAAAAAAGAAATCTTTGAAATCTGCAATAACGCCTCTGGCATACTGACTAAACTATTTCCAGAGGTCTTGAATTATTGAGAGCCAGCCGATAAGGAGACGGTTTATGTAGCGAAACAGAGACATATCGCAACAAAAGATGAAACTGATAGGAATGGAGAAATAACCCTGTCCGTCAAGTTGATCACTGCGCTGCGTTGCAAAACGAATGCATCTTTTCGTTAATATAATAAGACATCAATAGAAGAAATTCAGGTCTGAAGATAAATTTATTTCAAGCGTTTCCCCCCCCCCCCCCTTGTATTCTATAACAACAACATCTTCGTTACAACCAGGCACATCCCTTGTTGGTGGTGATGTTTGATTCTTTTTTTTTTATTAGACCATAAGATCGAGTTTGTTTTCATCACTCATAACAATAATTAATGTTAATTATCCTTTCATATTACAATTTGAGTTTCACGGGTTACAATGTTTTTTTTTTTAAAAATGTTGTGGCATAAGTTGATACAATCGTAAAATGAGCATTCATTGTTAAAAAAGGGATTGTTACGTTGTTACGTTTAGGTTTTTGTTTTAGAGGAATAATTTATTTCACCCACTGACATTAAAGTATTTCAATCTCAATGATTTTATGTGGTTTAAACCAGGGGCGTCATTTCAGTTTTTTTTCAAAGGGGGGTGGGGGTGGCAAAACCAAAACTTGGTCGAGTTTTTAAGTGGTTTATTACTGGATACGCCACTGTACATAGCAATTTAAATAAAACCTGAAAATTCGGGTGGGGGGGGGATGCCCCCCCCCTGCCCTACCCAAATGACGTCCCTAGTTTTAACTTTCAATAAAAAAAATATTTAAGAAATATTAAGTATATTTAGTTCTCAGAGAGGCTGATGGCATCATTTAAAAAGAAGTCTATACGTTTTTGCTTAATCATTATTTCAAATATGGATCCCGTAATATATACACAAATCATCCAATGCTGTTACGCCCAAACACAACCCTTGAATCATTGAACTCTAGCTGCAACTCAATTAACAAGCCAAGGTCTGACAGACGCGAAATTTTCCACGAACGGAACAGCCCAATTCAGCACGGTATCTTATTTTGAGTCTTTAATCAAAATAAACACCACCAGGGGGAGTCTAAACGGACGAGCTCTTTAAATAGACGTGCGGTGTTATTCCTCTGTGCCTTCTGCTGGCAGTTTTAAAGATGCTCCTGCTTATCTTACATCTAAACTTGGTCTGTAACACCTGAGACGATCCTCGGGTTACTGCCTCGGTGGAGATAAAGTAATAGCCCAGGGAGTCTCTGTCTGTTGAGGGCGTGGGGGGCGCACAAGGAGTCTCTGTCAGGTGAAGGCGTTGGGTGCGAAGGGAGTCTCTTTCAACTTGGAGGCTTGGAGGAGACAGAGAGCCTCTGTCAGTTGGAGGCATGGTCTATACAGGCAAGTGGGGGTCTCTGTCAGTTGAAGGCATGGGATGCGCAAGGAGTCTGCCTGTTAAAGACATACGGTATGTTGCACAGGGGGTCTTTGTAAAGTTATGGTGTAAAAAGATAGTTTCAGTATAACTGGGGCTTTGAACCAATGTATTAACATTTTTAGTCACAACATACGAGGTCTCAAAAGTGTGGTCTACAAACCCCTCGTCGTTTAAAACCCATAATACCCTGTTGTATTCCGTTGGGTTTCATATTTTAAAGAAGAAAATTGTTATTTTAAACAGAACAAAAGTCAAAGTTTAGCGTCCTATGAAATTGAGGCATCTTGATAGAGAATTCATCATACATCACGGATTTTTTAAATATTATTTCAAACTTTTATATTAAAAATATGTCCGTAAGGATAAGATTGTCCGTGGAAATTTACGAAGAATTAACATATATTTTTGGGTAAGTTTAAGGTTATCGATTTGACAACCCTGCAACGATTTGCTACGACATGGTGAGACCCATATGGCGCAAACAATATAAAGCTATTTCGACATTGATCAGTGATTTGGTGTTATGGAAAGCGGAAAGTTTCTGTGACGATAAAAATCCCCTGAAATAAGCCGCGGGTACGCTATGGAGAATCATTGTTAACCCATGTATTAAACTATGGTATATATCTTTTTAAACGTATTTTAACGTGGCCAAACATAGCTTCAGTCATTCCAAGCGACCATCCTTTACAACGTTTAAAATAGAAATTCAGCCGATTATTGCGTCTTTCCTCACACATACATCTCATCGGAAATGTAAATCTGCAATGACATTGCTTGAAAGGAACATACTTATTTGTTGATTATGCCAAACAAAATAATTAATTAAAAATTATACTTGTTTTTGACTTGTTTTCTGATGAAGGCTCTATGCCGAAACGTAAAAATCGTTTGTCCTGTCTATGAATTCAAGTTTAGCATACCCTTAGTCTTATATATATTATTTACACAACTTGAATGAAGTCCATCAATTATTATGAAATGTTAGACAAATGCAGCACGGATTGTTGCGTTGCATTTTACAACATTAAGTTGTTGGTTTGTTGTTGTATGTTTTGTTTGGCACACATAATCTTGAGGGTGAATTTGGATTCGACTTTCAAAATCTGTAATTTATTATATATATCTTTAAAAAAAAAATATTTTCAGGGGCGGATTTCGGTTGGAGAGATTAGGTCTGTTGATCAGCCAAAGTGAAACGATGACCAGGATGCAATCAAGATGACCAGTGGTTGTCAATCGATGTGTCGCGACACACTGATTCACAGGTGAGTAACAGCTTTAGAATAAGGGTATGTGTGGGTGTTATAACTAAAAATTAGATGGGCAAACTAAGAGACAAATGTAGCTTTTATAATTTTTTTAAAAAAGGTTCTTTGAGCTAACGAAATGTCTAATAAAAAAAAAAAGAAAAACTTTAACAGCAATTCCTTAATGATATCAGTTTGAAAACCTCTGTCATATAGAAATGCTATGGATTTTATCATCCACTCAGAATTGTAATCTTTGTGTATGTGTTTGTGTGCGTGTACATATATATATATATATATAATTAGTTATAATTAATATTTCGAGAATTATCATGTTTAACTCGATGCGCTGTAAGGTAATTTAGTTTTTATTTATGTATATTTGAATTTTGTTTTTAAAAATGTAAACTTAACGGCATAATTAAATTGAATATTGTTAATATCCTTAGCTTTGGTATAGGTTTTCTTTGAATATTTTAAATATCCTTACCATTGGTATAGGTTTTCTTTGAATATTGTAAATATCCTTAGCTTTGGTATAGATTTTCTTTGAATATTGTTAATATCCTAAGCTTTGGTATTGGTTTTCTTTGAATATTGTTAATATCATTACCTTTGGTATAGGTTTTCTTTGAATATTGTTAATATCCTTACCTTTGGTATCGGTTTTCTTTGAATATTGTTAATATCCTTACCTTTGGTATCGGTTTTCTTTGAATATTGTTAATATCCTTACCTTTGGTATAGGTTTTCTTTGAATATTTTTAATATCCTTACCTTTGGTATAGGTTTTCTTTGAATATTGTTAATATCCTTACCTTTGGTATCGGTTTTCTTTGAATATTGTTAATATCCTTACCTTTGGTATCGGTTTTCTTTGAATAGTGTTAATATCCTTACCTTTGGTATTGGTTTTCTTTGAATATTGTTAATATCATTACCTTTGGTATAGGTTTTCTTTGAATATTGTTAATATCCTTACCTTTGGTATCGGTTTTCTTTGAATATTGTTAATATCCTTACCTTTGGTATCGGTTTTCTTTGAATATTGTTAATATCCTTACCTTTGGTATCGGTTTTCTTTGAATATTGTTAATATCCTTACCTTTGGTATCGGTTTTCTTTGAATATTGTTAATATCCTCACCTTTGGTATCGGTTTTCTTTGAATATTGTTAATATCCTCACCTTTGGTATCGGTTTTCTTTGAATATTGTTAATATCCTTACCTTTGGTATCGGTTTTCTTTGAATATTGTTAATATCCTTACCTTTGGTATAGGTTTTCTTTGAATATTGTTAATATCATTACCTTTGGTATAGGTTTTCTTTGAATATTGTTAATATCCTTACCTTTGGTATCGGTTTTCTTTGAATATTGTTAATATCCTTACCTTTGGTATCGGATTTCTTTGAATATTGTTAATATCCTTACCTTTGGTATAGGTTTTCTTTGAATATTGTTAATATCCTTACCTTTGGTATAGGTTTTCTTTGAATATTGTTAATATCCTTACCTTTGGTATCGGTTTTCTTTGAATATTGTTAATATCCTTACCTTTGGTATCGGTTTTCTTTGAATATTGTTAATATCCTTACCTTTGGTATTGGTTTTCTTTGAATATTGTTAATATCATTACCTTTGGTATAGGTTTTCTTTGAATATTGTTAATATCCTTACCTTTGGTATCGGTTTTCTTTGAATATTGTTAATATCCTTACCTTTGGTATCGGTTTTCTTTGAATATTGTTAATATCCTTACCTTTGGTATCGGTTTTCTTTGAATATTGTTAATATCCTTACCTTTGGTATCGGTTTTCTTTGAATATTGTTAATATCCTCACCTTTGGTATCGGTTTTCTTTGAATATTGTTAATATCCTCACCTTTGGTATCGGTTTTCTTTGAATATTGTTAATATCCTTACCTTTGGTATCGGTTTTCTTTGAATATTGTTAATATCCTTACCTTTGGTATCGGTTTTCTTTGAATATTGTTAATATCCTTACCTTTGGTATCGGTTTTCTTTGAATATTGTTAATATCCTCACCTTTGGTATCGGTTTTCTTTGAATATTGTTAATATCCTCACCTTTGGTATCGGTTTTCTTTGAATATTGTTAATATCCTTACCTTTGGTATCGGTTTTCTTTGAATATTGTTAATATCCTTACCTTTGGTATCGGTTTTCTTTGAATATTGTTAATATCCTTACCTTTGGTATCGGTTTTCTTTGAATATTGTTAATATCCTTACCTTTGGTATCGGTTTTCTTTGAATATTGTTAATATCCTTACCTTTGGTATCGGTTTTCTTTGAATATTGTTAATATCCTTACCTTTGGTATCGGTTTTCTTTGAATATTGTTAATATCCTTACCTTTGGTATCGGTTTTCTTTGAATATTGTTAATATCCTTACCTTTGGTATCGGTTTTCTTTGAATATTGTTAATATCCTTACCTTTGGTATCGGTTTTCTTTGAATATTGTTAATATCCTCACCTTTGGTATCGGTTTTCTTTGAATATTGTTAATATCCTCACCTTTGGTATCGGTTTTCTTTGAATATTGTTAATATCCTTACCTTTGGTATCGGTTTTCTTTGAATATTGTTAATATCCTTACCTTTGGTATCGGTTTTCTTTGAATATTGTTAATATCCTTACCTTTGGTATCGGTTTTCTTTGAATATTGTTAATATCCTTACCTTTGGTATCGGTTTTCTTTGAATATTGTTAATATCCTTACCTTTGGTATCGGTTTTCTTTGAATATTGTTAATATCCTTACCTTTGGTATCGGTTTTCTTTGAATATTGTTAATATCCTTACCTTTGGTATCGGTTTTCTTTGAATATTGTTAATATCCTTACCTTTGGTATCGGTTTTCTTTGAATATTGTTAATATCCTTACCTTTGGTATCGGTTTTCTTTGAATATTGTTAATATCCTCACCTTTGGTATCGGTTTTCTTTGAATATCGGTTTATATGCATTGTTCAACAAAAGAACCCAATCAATGCTGAAACAGATTAAATTTGGCAAACCACGCAACTGTTCTAAACAGTGGTTTACAATGATTCCGTCAATACAAAATATCGGATTTTTTAAAAATTGTTTAAAAGAAATTGTGGTCCCGCAGCTAAGTGCAGAAGAATTCGCTAAGAAATAATTCAGTAGTTATGTGCCTGGATCCAAAATAGGGACCCCAGCAATACACCATTGCACAACATCCCCAAGGTCAATTTGCCACCTGTGGCCGAGTGGGGGGGGGGTGCACCTGGTGGGGGGGGGGTCATGAACAACGTCACGGGAGGGATTTACGATGCAACCGGCAGATGATAGGAGCCGCTCACTCGAGCCATGACGAGCCGGTAGCTTGGTCCCTTTACCATCTATATGAAATGAACAAGTGTTTATTGGTTATGTGCTTTCTATACAAACTTGCAACAAAAAGAATAAAGCACGCCAAACATTGGCGAAGGCAATGCCTGAACTTCCCATCTACTCAAGTTACTTGACAAAACATGACCTCAAGAAACACACATTTAAGAATCCCAATTTTGCTACACCTCTTTCCCCCATGATACGTCACCGCACACCTTTTTTATCACGCTTTTAAACTATATTAAATAAAATGATGTCCAAAACACTTTTAAACGGAATATTTATTACACCATATTTAAATTGAGACGATGTCATTTTCCGAAAAGAACATATTATGCACCAAATGCAATGCGTTATTAAAAAAAAAAAACATTTAGTGTCGTTTTTTTGCGCGCTATCCGGAAATGGAAGCAGTCACACCACAAGCAAAATATATACAAGAGATATGTTAAACTGAAAGAGGAAAAACAAATTTGTGTTTCCAAATTGTTTATATTGGATTATTTCCGATTATGTAGCATCTAAACAGCAGAGAAAGTCTCCATTAGGTCAAAACAGGTGATGAACAGCAACAGGTGATGAACAGCACCCAGACGTGTTTCTATGTAAATCGTTCATTGGCAATGAATGTAGCGTGACCGTAACTTCCGTCTCGACGTACAGAGACCGACCGACTAGAGACATTTCGCAACAAGTGCGTGGTAATTCGTGGCTGAACAGCTAAAATATGCATCCTGTCTGATATCTTTTTTTTCTTTATCTGAGTTATAGATAGAGTACAGACTAGTTACGTAAATGACCAAAAAAAAAATGGGTACTGAGATATGAACAAGTTGGTTGATAAATACTTGACAATTATTGTGCTCCACAGTAAAAAGAACATGCAAAGAGGATTCACCTATGACCATTTTGAAATTTATTTCTGTTGATCATAATTTAAAATCATTGGAATGGCTGGTCGACCAGAACCAGATGTGTTCCTGGAAAACACAAGTTTATTTTTAACAATTTGATTCGGCTAGATAATTTAAAGTTATAGAAGGGTTTTTTAAGACAAAATTAATTGAGAACATTTCTGCTTTTTAACGTATAAACGTTTGTGACAAGAATTCATGCATCCAGATACTAATGCATTACGGCAGCGGCTCTAAACCTGTGGGTCGCGACACCTTAGGGGGTCGCATAAAACCACCGGAAAACACATATTTATGAAGTAGCAACAAACATTAATTTTTTGGGGGTCACCAAGCAACGAGGAGCTGTATTAAAGTGTCGCCGCATTAGGAAGGTTGAGAACCACTGCATTAGGGGATCGCGTCATTAAATTGGTACAGAACATACAGTGTGACCTTCAATCTTAATAAAAAGCAATTTAAAAAAAATAAATAAATAAATAACGACGCACATGCTTCCAGACTTAAGAATCCCTAAATGATCAAAGATGCCCATTTAAATTGTTGAGTTTTTCGTTTCGTATCATTCCTGTTTTTAATTGTATGCATTCATTTAAGGAGAAGAAATTAGGCTACCTTTTATTGTAAAATAAATGGATATTAAGAAAGAAAAAGACAACGTGTTCTATTTTCCACTTTAACTCCACTAACTGTGTTCATAGACTTCTATTATATTTCCTAATTTTCAACAGCGTGTTGATATTGAACTCCGGATAAACGCACGCCTCTTAAAACGTGAAGATGTTGCCGGCCTGACAGCGCTGTGCTATTCAGCAAGTGAATCCAGCCGGTCCACTTTAACTCCATTAACGGTGTTCATAGACTTCTATTATATGTCCTAGTTTTCAACCACGTGTTGATATTGCACTCCGGATAAATGTGCGCCTCTCAACATGTAGATGTTGCCGGCCTGACAGCACTGTGCTATTCAGCAAGTGAATCCAGCCGGTTTGACAGTTCGTTAAAGGCTGATTCTCTCGGTGCAATGTCCCGGCGACCCCCGCGATTAATCTGAGCCATCAGCACTCCATTTGTTCTCGTCATGCTGAAAGCAGACAGCCGCACCCGTGGCACACCCGCCGGCGGGAGTAATTAGCCGAAGACACTTAGGATAATTATTATCGTCTTGCGCAATGCGGTCTGATCATTTCTGTGAGACAAGATATATAGACAAAACATTACCTAAGTCAGTTCAGCTCACGAGGTTGTCTTAAAATATGTATCGACCCAGTGGTAGATACGGACACAATTGAAGTTGTTGATACAAAGGAAACTACGCAGTCACCGAATTGACCAAACTACTGAAATGATGGATTGGAATAGACTAAAGAATACACCATTTTCAAAGGAATATGTAAAAGTATGTACCTCACCAATCATGTAAGATAAGATGAGATAAGATGATATGAGATAGGTTGAGATGAGATGAGATATATGAGATAAGCTGATATAAGATTATATGAGATGAGCTAGATGACATAATATATAAAAATATAATATGATATGAGATAAGATGAGATAAAAGGAGAAAAAGGAGATAAGTTAAGATGAGATGAGATGCTAGGAGATAACATAAGATGATGTTCTTTTATTGATCCAAAGAAAATAAAATGTGTTTTGATTCCATTAATGAGTGACAAACGATGTATATAATAAAACAATATATGTTAAGTTTTAATTATTATTACACAAAATACAAATATAAACGTACGAAAACCTAACAGAAAAATACACTTCATCTATGTAACATTTTAATGTTATGGAGCAAACAATAAAAGGGCTTACTCGTGGATGCTGCAAAGGTGTTCTTCTAAAACTTTCTCGAAGGTGACGACCTGTCTCCACCGCGTATGATTTTCCCTACTTTTTACAGAAGATGGTGTACATAACACAGTGACTGGCGCAAGTAGAAACCTTCTCTGATTCTGAACATTTCTAGAGGGAACGTGATTTTATCATCTTCACATAGTCACATGTGTTACAGAGGCTTTTTTTGCATATATGTGTTATAATAGCATGGGGGTGGCTTCTTACAATCATGTTTCTATGGATTTTGTTTACCCCCCCCCCCCCCCTTTCTCTCTCCCCCGAAAGCAAAAAGAGGAAATATTTTGAGAATCTGATTGGTCTGCCTTGATGATGGACCGGTTTTTAAGAACCAGATAATGAGCTATAAGATTGTAGGTATTGAAAGTTTAAAATAGTTTACACCTATCACAACTATCAGAATGAGTCGCTTTAAACGAATCCCGTCTAGTCATACCTTTAATTTGATTGCAAGCCTTTTTCTAAAATTGGCTCAGCATATGATCAACGTCGAAATAAATCTAACATATCCACCGCTCTTCACCCTGAGAACCCCCCCCCCCTCATCATTGCTGCAAGGTCTTTCTGTGCTCCGATTGTTATGTGTGCATTCTTCTGGTCATCCTTAGTTCTCTTGCGAGTTGGCCCAGCACATCCGACTTTCTGACGTTGAGGCACACGGCGGTCGTGTTCTAATGTCTTTTAGAAAAGCAGGGGGGGGGGGGTGGGGGAGAGGGGGGTTGAGATTATGATGTGGACCTGAGACAGACATTGTACAATTCATTTGTGTCTTGTCTACTTATAATGTGCTAACCTGTCACCTTAATCTACCGTTTTATACAAATACTGCCCTATGCCATGCTATTAATAAGGTGTCTTATTAAAATGTAATATTTTAAATATATCTTGTTAAATTATTTTTTTCTTTAAACGATCAAATTAATTATTTACCACGAAATTTCCTCTTATCTGGAAAAGCAAACATTTGGAATAAAGGGTGCGGGGGTGAAAATCAAAGAGAGTTCGTAGCAATTAAACCAGACGAGCCGCGCAGCGGTTACAGAGCTGTCAAACGTCTGCTCCAGATATTGGATTACCAAAAAGAGGCCATTGCAAAGGAAAAAAAAGTTAACGACAAAATAACATGTATTTATATGACAATAAAAAATATGTTTTATGCCAGTGTGATTTCGAGACATGTTTCAAGAGCATGCAAGTGTTGGATTTGTTGATCAAAGATTCATGAATGATAGATGACATATTAAAAATCAGATCATTATATAATTATTTTTTTTAAACTTCAAAAGGCGTACAATTTCTCCACTGTCAAGATATATTGTGCACATGTAATAATGGATTAGTTAACATTAGTTGTGTTTTATATGAGGAAAATATATACATGCATGTAAATTAGACATTTATTTGTTCTATGGGAGCCAAATTGGATATTTGATCTATGAGAGCCATATTTGCTATTTGATAGATGAGAGTCATATTTGGTATTTGATCTATGAGAGCCATATTTGCTATTTGATCTATGAGAGCAATATTTGCTATTTGATGTATGAGAGCCATATTTGCTATTTGATATATGAGAGCCATATTTGATATTTGATGTATAAGAGCCATATTTGATATTTGATCTACGAGAGCCATACTTGGTATTTGATCTACGAGAGCCGTATTGGATGTTTGATCTATGAGAGCCATATTTGGTATTTGATATATGAGAGCCACATTTTCTTTTTGATCTGTGAGAGCCATATTTGACTTTTGATCTATGAGAGCCACATTTGGTATTTCATCTATGAGATCCATATTTGATATTTGATCTACGGGAGCCATATTTGATATCGATATTACACAAGATCACTAGGTTTAAAAATCCCACAAGAAGCAAATATATACATATCGATGAACCTACATGTCTTGTTATCCGTCGTGTCCGTCTAAATATCTTCCATCTACCTTTCCTCACAAACTATATCTTTCTGTCTTATTTTCAATGATAATACGTTGAACTATCTAGATTTGAGACTCTAAATAATCCAACAAAAAAAAGGTAGCAACCAACGTTAAAGCCATTTTATTTGATCACTATTGACTTTGTATGTGGTCTTTTCTGGTTTTGTTTGTTGCGTAATACTATTTGTAAAGCCATGCGATGTCGTGTCAGTTGAGAGCGTGTGTGTTTGTGTGGGATTTTTCTACATTCTGACAAATTATATTGAAAATTTGCAATGACAAAAAAAAAAAAAAAATCCATATGGCTGAAATACATTGAGTACGGATTTCAGATGATTAAAAATCTCTCGACTTCAATTGATTAAGTCTACTCATTTTATTTCGACCACTTGTTTGTGGTTGGGAAATCAAAACTGTGTTAATGACATGAAAAGCGACAACGACATGTGAAGCAACTATAACATGTCAAGCAGCTATGTTATGAGTTGATTTTTATTTTCAGCTATTTCTCTGAGGGAAGGTGCGTCCAAACAAAGAGTAAGTTATGTCTAAAATAAAGTAATTTCAAGTGTTTTTAAATCATTTATATTAACTTCACTTTTATTCATTGGTGACTAGCAAATTCTTTGGACGGCTAATTGAAATGCTTCCCTTTTAACCTATCGAGCTAAAACTTGGCGCACAGACTCGTTGCCGATGACATGTTCTGTCAAATTTTCTGCACCTCTTCCTTTCCAACCCCTAACTGCTCCAATACTAAAAAAAATCAGTTTTTTCCTACTGAACATGAAAGAAAATTCCCGAAAGATTCGCTTAAAAAAATATCGCAAGTTCGTTTGGTGCGTAATATTTTATTGTTTTTGTTTTTCTGAAATAGTTGGTGAAATAAATCTGCGGTGCAAAAACAGATGGATCATTAGAATATCAATAAGGTTTAAGGGCCATGGCAAAAAATGCGTGGTTTCGAGCGCTGGGTGTCGGGATGGTATTTGGGGTTCTTATAAAGTGCGCTACTTGTATGCACTTTCTGTAAAACTTTCAGCGACACCACCCATTGCCCAATAAGACATTTTATATGAGACAGGTTGTTTTTACGGGATGTTTAATTATACCATAAAATTATCCAATTAGACATCTTTACAGTTTGACAGAAACTATTAAGATTAAACGAAGTTAGTTGTTTTTTTGTTTTTTTTCAAAGTATAATTTAAATGTTAACTTACAATACGACTCAAATTCCAGGTTTACATTTAAGTTTTGTAGAAGATTCTCCAAAAAAAAAAACATCCCTTACTTTAAGCTTATGGTAATCATATATAGTCGGGATTTAAATTCAATTGATTTTGAAGTTTAGGCGATCTCAACTAGTCTCATACCCAGTGGTGGTCTGATGCCCATTCATGATCTAATGTCCATTCATGATCTAATGCCCAGTCGGGGTCTAATGTCAAGTCTTCATCTATAGCCCAGTCGTATTCTAATACCCAGTCGTGGTGTGATGCCCATTTGTGTTCTAATGTCACGCCATAGTTTGTCAAGTCTTTATCTAATGTCCAGTCGTGGTATAATGCCCTGTCGTGGTCTAATATCAAATCTTCATCTAATGCCCGGTTGTGGTTTTTGCCCAGCCGTGGTTAAATGCCCAGTCATGTTTTCGTGACCTTCTTTACAGTGTCTTTTACAGTGTGTATTATCTATGAGGCGCTGGCATGAACATAGTGGGTCTTTGATATTGGTTAGTGCAGCGGTCGGCAAGCTCATTAGTAAAAAGAGCCAAAAAATCAGTAGGAGGGCGATTACATTTTTTACGAGAGCCAAATATCTTTTCAAGAATCTGTCAAGAATCATGTTTTTCGGAGACAAACCCGATTTGTGGCCGACTGGCCGAGCTGCACTCAGGTCGCTAAAGAGCCGCACGAGGCTCGCTAGAAGCGATTTGCCAACCACTGGGTTAGTGTGATCTAAATTGGAGTAAGCAAGCCTTATAATCAAAGATTTGCGTAAAAATTCGTCATATGTATTTGTACGCATTTATGTAAGTGTACGTGATTGATTATTTATGTGATTGTAGCATCTCGTTTTTGCTTTGGGAATTGTTTTTATCAAACTTAATCCACTTAAAACCCAAATAGACTAATGTTATATTGAAACCCAAATTGCTTCAAAAATACAAAGCACAAAGCACAAAGCAACAGCTACACCATTAATCTCCCCACCAAAACAGGCAACCATTGAACAAAGCATTAACATTCCCCCCCCCCCCCCCCCAATCCGTTTGAGAAATGGGAAACCTGATTTTTCGGGGTGTGTGTGAAAATTTGATAGAATGTGTTGCCATCAGAAATTTGTATTGTAGACTATAATTTGAAGCTTTTAGTTGTAGGAGAGTGGACACAATAATGAATCTAAACAATAGTTCAGTGTTGACTGTTTTAGTAAATGAACGCCCTTTTTTAATTTTTTTTTAAAAAACATTGGCAGTGGTAGGCGACGGGACAATTTTTTTAATTATTTTTTTTAAATTTTTTTTTTTATACAAGACCATGATGACATTCATGTGTTTGTTCCCCCCAATGCTATTAGAAATTGTCTAATTGACTTTAACATACGGAGGAGACATTTGTACTAAATAACCCCCGAATCTGGTCAAAACCATTGAGCGTCTGGAAAAGTTGACCGAGCTGAGTTTATTAGAATTCACGTAAACACAGACGCCTGGAGATGATTTGATGGGCAATGATTATTCAATAAATAAAACAAGAGTAAAAAGGGTTAGTTCAAAATTTTCAAGCGTATTGTAAATGAAGGTGTACCTCGTCCAGAACGGTCTACCTGGGGGCCAGAATGTGGAGCAGTGCAACGATGCTGCCAGGTGCACAAAGTAGAAATAGATTTAGCTCCGGGTTAGCATTTTCGCCGCTTTCTTTTTTCTCCCCTGGCTCGTTGACCTCGTTATCTTTTTTTTTAACGGTCCGCCAGCGAGAGAATAAAGATAGGTTACTGCTACGACTGAGGGGGAAGACGCGAGTGCTCTTAAATAATAGGATTATATTAAGCCTCTGAGCTGTTATCTGAAGACACTTCTGCGAGGTCACTCACTACGGATGTATTTTGTTGGGTGGGATAATGCTTAATAAACCTAGTTGTTGTTTTTGTTTTTTGGTTTTTGGTTTGCTTTTCAAATAACAATAATAGATTTTCAAAAAAATATTTTTTTTAGTAGATTCTAAAATAAACTTTTACCATGATTAAAGAAAATACAAACTTCAAAGTCTGCCTCTTGAATCGTGTTTAGTCCTTTCATTAAGAAACTGTGAAGCGAGCAATGTAGGACCGGGTCCTATGTGATACTGAAATAAGAGTCGGAAACATTTAAAGACACACATTTTCGGATTATGCGTGTAGTTGAAAGATAGAACAGTAAATACATCACATCGTCTAAAGTCATCAAGCGTTCCAGTCTCGTTATCGCCAAGGGAAAAGCGGAATTCAAACCGGGTTGTGGACGCACCACTGCGTTGACCTCGGAACCCGTTCCAGTGTATCGTAGAAGAATTGAAGTCCCTGTAATTGAGATGCCAAATTTTACGGAGCATTGTCTCTGTCTTTTACGGTACCACCCTGGAGAACTTTCAATACAGATGTGTATGCTGCTTGCTTTACGTATTTTACCAATTCCAGTTCCTAGAAAGAGGATGTAGCAAAATAATTTATTCTGAGACATTTATGAAGAAACATTCCGAAAGATACACGATAAATGTAGCATTTCTTTGATTATGTGTTACTTTTTAAAATCAAATGTGAAGTTACTTTAGGCAGATATTTTCCGAAATCTGTATTTAAAAAAAAATTATTATTATTATTTTTTAAATAAACGTTTAAAAAAAATGCTCATTATGAAATTCGTTTCAGTCTCGTTTTGAATTCGCATATTGTAATTTGTAATGGTAAAATTTCTCAGTTTCCCCACATAGTTATTCTGCTGCATCCGTTTCAGTCCTATCTACTACTGCACCTCTAATAATACACCTACACCAATAAACTTCCGACACCAACGCTTGTATAGAGAGGGTCAACACCTTGACCGTGCAACCGGGATAATGTCAACACATACACACACATAATACCTTGACGGTATCACGTTACAACAATTCTTGCCGTGAACCAGATACAGACGCATCGCACGATGGACTGCCTGGTGGTGCAGAAAGCCGCACGCCTGCTTCATTAGATCTGAAAGTAACATAAGTTGCCGTTTAACTGCCGCGCTGGCGCCACGGTTCAAACACGGGCCAGGACGTTGCCCAACCGATGTGTTTGTTCAATAACTTCTGCAGAGATATAATTGGAACTCGGTGTCGATTTTGTTTGTGGCGCGCCCGAACCTGCACCTTCGCTAGGGGCGCCGACAATTAACGTGTCACATTCCAGAGAAGAGGCAAGGAGCACTCTTAACATAATAATTCAGATTTGTTCAGTAGACAATGGTAAGACATGAAAGGGACAGTAGACCTGATACAAGGTAGACAACCGGGAACGCCGAACAAACTATAGCTCATACTTAAAACCAGACAACGCAGCAAGACAATAAACTGACAATAGAACCGACAAAAAAAATGAAGTAAACATTGAGTAAGAAAGAATATAAACAATTACCAGCAGCAGTATTGGAAATGAACCGTACACAAAGCAGACAAAATAAGACATATAACAAGACAAAATGTGGAGGATAAACCAGGAGGGAACATTAACATTTTAAAAGACATAAAAGTAAACATGTAATAATACTTTACCCCCGCCGCGCCCCCACCCGCTTCTTTTACCCCATTTAAATTAAATTAAAAGAACAAGAGGCAAAACAAAAACAAAAAACATGTTGGTTAAGTCGTGACCAAAACAACGTATACCTCAAAGATAGGATATCTTAGACTTGTTTATCATTAAAGCTTTCGGCAACTGTAACGAGATAAGCCAGAATGACATCACATATTCTAACATCACATATTATGACATCACACATTATGACATCACAATTTTATGACATCACGTATGACTTCAACTGTTATGACATCCCATGTTATGACATCACAAATTACGACATCACATGTTATGACTTCACATATTCTGCATTGCTCTAAGTTCTTTTATGCCCGCAAATACTAATCCTAAATGCCGACTTTGGTCTTAAGTTTTAGAAAAAGATCTAACATTGAAAAACCTATTTTCTTGCAAACCTCAACTTTTAAAAAAAATAATTTAAAATAGTGTTAACAAAATGTCGCTGTGTTTTGGCATTGTTAACTTTTGACTAAGCGATATTACTTTGTCAATAAAGGCATTAAGAATGAACAAATATTGGCCAATGAAACGCGTCAAAAAATTTGTGCTCCGAAAGTCTAGCCCCTGTTTGAGCCAGTTTAATATAATGGGTGCTGTCCGAACAATGGTGATCGCTTAAGTTTTTAACTAGTTTCTATTTCTTTCTCTTAGTATTATTATTTCAGTGGTCTCTTATAGCGAGGTATTCAAGACGAGGGCTGTGCTGACCGCGCTTCACGTAAAAATAGTATTTTGTAAAAAAAAACAATATTCATCCCGCCCGCCTCAGAACTATTTACATGTCAAAGCCATGGACGTCACCCAGCAGCATCGTTTATCGGTCAGAGGGGGGGGGAGGGGGGGGTGGGGGTGGAGGAATCAGTCGGGGATAGTACAGTTTAAAGAGATGTGTCTTGTCTTATTTTCATGTGTCCTGTCTGCTGGGGAAGGCTGTTAGCCGAAACGTTCATATCTTATTGTCTTCACACAGTCTGAACTAAAGACCGATCTATAGGTGATTTACTGATTTCGGCCGAAACCGAAACCGAACGAAATTTAAAAATGACTTTCGGCCGAAACCGAAACCAGGCCGAAATTTAAAAATGACTTCCGGCCGAAACCAGAGCGA
>OZ024794.1:23273379-23378639 GCA_964017045.1 Omphiscola glabra | reverse complement strand
GGCCTCGTAGTCTCATACACCACTTGATGATTGGCCTCGTAGTCTCATACACCACTTGATGATTGGCCTCGTAGTCTCATACACCACTTGAGGATTGGCCTCGTAGTCTCATACACCACTTGATGATTGGCCTCGTAGTCTCATACACCACGTGATGATTGTCCTATTAGTCTCATACACCACTTGAGGATTGGCCTCGTAGTCTCATACACCACTTGATGATTGGCCTCGTAGTCTCATACACCACTTGATGATTGGCTCGTAGTCTCATACACCACTTGATGATTGGCTCGTAGTCTCATACACCACTTGATGATTGGCTTCGTAGTCTCATACACCACTTGATGATTGGCCTCGTAGTCTCATACACCACTTGAGGATTGGCCTCAAATGCCACTTGATGATTTGTCTCGTATGCCACTTGATGGTTGGTCTCATACACCACTTGAGGATTGGCCTCAAATGCCACTTGATGATTTGTCTCGTATGCCACTTGAGGATTGGTCTCATAAGCTGCTTGATGGTTGGTCTCATACACCACTTGAGGATTGGTTTCATACGCCACTTCTGGATTGGTTTCATACGCCCACTAATAATGATAAGACCACTAATAATATAATAATATGCAATGGCGTAGGAATGGGTTGTGGAGGGGGGAGGGGGCCCCAGGTGGCACTTTACTTTGTATGGAGGGGGCGGCATGTTCAACAAATTTTAGAGATTTTTTCGTGGAGAAGGGCGGAAGAAATCTTATCCGGCTCCGTGCGTCACTAACCCTTGCTATGCCACTGGGGTATATGACTATTTAGATACACTCCTGTATAATGTCATGTTAGAAACACTATTAAGACGGTCTGTTAATGTCATGTTAATTAATACTATTAAGACGGTCTGTTAATGTCATTATAGTAGCACTATTAAGACGGTCTGTTAATGTCATGTTAGTAACACCATTAAGACGGTCTGTTAATGTCATGTTAGTAACACTATTAAGACGGTCTGTTAATGTCGTGTTGGTAACACTATTAAGACGGTCTGTTAATGTCATGTTAGTAACACCATTAAGACGGTCTGTTAATGTCATGTTAGTAACACCATTAAGACGGCTGTCTTCACAAGTATTTCGAGACATGCAGCCCCATGCTACGTCATTTCCAAGAATCTGATTAATTGCATCGTTTGCTGAAAACAAGCTTTTTTCTCTTCCCAATCTCGTTGTCTTTCGTCAATTAATTTCTCAAACAACCGGCCAATAATGTATTTAAAAAATTATTTAATGAATGAAATAGATAAGTTTCTCCTAATTACCGTGAAAACGATAAAAATAAGCGAAGCAGGTATGTCATTGTCAGTGATTTGATCAATCGATAACATGAAAAGTTTAGGAAGTTTACTTGGCGAGAAAATATTCAGCTATCCACAATTATTTTAAAAACATCTGAATAGTTTTGCAAGGATGAGTTTATTTTTAAAAAAATGACCTATGTCAATAACTTAATTTGACCGTAACAATTTTAACTACGCAACAAATTCAAATGCGCTGCCATCAAGTAGCATATTTGATTGCTGTGAAAATATCAGTTAAATGAATTCTGAGACATGTTGCGGGATGAATAAATGGTGGCTGCCATTTAAAGGTAATAAGTGGTGGGAGGTGGGGTTGAAACGGCGCTGCTTGTCTTAACGGCGAGGTGCGGTTGTTGTTCAACATGCAGGTGGGGGCAGTTTTCTATGACAACAGTCGAAAAACACAGACACAGCCATATACAGAAAGAGAGAGAGAGAGCGATGTAAATAGCCTGTACATACCTACTTTTCTAATGTACTTTTAACAAAAAAAGTATTTGTATCGTGCTCGTGACAAGACCCTTAGAGTCCGTTCGCTCACATACACGCACAGCAACACCTAACAACACTAACAATAAATGGAAAGTCTCCAAAAATCTCCCCAGGAATTTTCCTGTTTATTTCTGCTAACAATGCTATGTACATATTGTGCTTGTTATTTTTTGCAGTGGAAACTTCTCATAAACCCTCTCAAGCGCTGAAACAAAGTGGTTGGGGGTGTTCATTAAAAAGACAAGAAAAGGTGTTTTGTATATTAAAATTTACTCACCATCTTCTGGGTGATGAAAGTGACCAATTAAAACCGTAGTTATGCTTTTGGACGGTTCTTAAGCTTGAGGGAAATATTCTACAGGATCTGCCCTGCATGTTTCAGTGATAATTTAGGAAATATAAACAATGTAGAGGAGGCCCCGAAGTAGGACAAAAATATATGAACGATTCGACCAATAAGCCTTCGACAGCAACAATTTCTTTTGTATTTTTGATGTTGTCATAGCTGCATTGTCCTTCTTCAGGTTTTCTTCTACAAAGTTTATATTTTTCATTGCTTCAACCTGATCGCAGTCCTTCCTGTATTTTATTTTTAGTTTGATATAGTTAGGTTTGGAAGCCGAAAGAACCATTTTGAGATTGCACTGTACACATATTCGATCCCATCTTCAGCGTTACTTAGGTTACATCAACAAGACCTCAATTTAACGAAAACCGAGAGACCTTTCGGCCACCCTCCTTATAGTCACGTTGTACACATGAACATTAATATTTTACCTCCCTATCGTCACGATGTACACATGACTTTTCATATCTTACGTCCCTATCGTCACGATGTACACGTGAATGTTAATATTTTACCTCGCTAACGTCACGATGTACACATATTCCTATCTTTTCTATTTCTCTCAAAAACTTAATTTAAGTTTGGTGCTTTTTTTTAATTTAAGGAACATATTTTAGGTTTCTTTGACAGTTCATTTGTTTTCTTACTTCTTTTTCTTGGTTTCTTTTTCGACGTGATCAAATTGTAGAGCCAAACATACAGTGTCACAGAGTCAAAACTGATCAAACTTCTGTCTTTCTAAGTTTAACCATGATAAAATCATGTAAGAACCCAGTCAAGAGGATATTTAAATTTAGATTTGAGAATCCACATGATTAAACCTGCCATTGTGATTATCAGAGATTACAAGAGGATTACACATAAAAATTCTTAAAATTCTGACCTCACATTTAGCGCCTCACCTATTTTCAATTGCACTGTCTGGATCGTTAACTGCTAGCATGGAGAAACCTGGAGATGGAAATGACCCAGCACGGTCGGAGGCTTCTCACGCTCTAGAGGACGGATCATTGGGTTTTCTGCTGTTCGGAAATCTTTAACAGGCGGCCATGTCATTGGGAAGGTCGGTCGGCTTAACTCACACCATCGTCCTTTCACTAGAACATTCGGCCAGGTTCTTGTTTGAAAATTGTGTTCATTTAAATCAAATAAATGTGGTCAACCATTTACACAACGACGTGGCCCAGTTACACAACGAAGTGACCCAGTTGCATAACGACGTGACCCGTTTACCTAACGACGTGACCCAGTTCTACAACGACGCTTTCCAGTTACATAACGAAGTGGCCCGTTTAACTAACGACGTGACCCAGTTGCACAACGCCGCGACCCAGTTACATAACGACGTGGCCCGTTTACCTAACGACGTGACCCAGTTACACAACGACGCGATCCAGTTACACAACGACGTAACCCACATTTTATAATCAAATCTCGATCTAGTTATATATTGATATGGTGGTCACTTAAGGAAGAAAAAAAAACTACTACTCTCTAATCATTTAAACACGACTTCTGTTTATGTTACCGGCCGGTGTACATTTATTTGAATTTAGCTAAGATGGTAGATCTTTAAATTTTATATAGCAAGTTCTTTGAAAATAAAACTGTTCAACCAATAACAAAGTCGTTTTAATTTTCAAATAATAAACAAACAAAAATCATGAAAATGAAAATTAATGGGGTGTTTTTTCCCTCCCAAAAATCAATATTTCAAATAATTAATTATTTGTCATTAATGTGTTTCTCTTTACATTGTTTTACATTTTTTTACAAGGCTAAATGTCTCCATTATAAGGTTTTCAGTCATATTTTTATTTCTAGTGTGTTCTATTCTTATCGTCTTAACTTCCACTGCAATTTTGCCATACATCATTTTCACGTCTGCTCATTCCAACAATGTTTAATGCTTGCCGTTCGTCCAAACCTCAGTCACAACCCGTCCCACATCAGTCACAACCCGTCCCACCTGAATCACAACCCGTCCGACCTCAATCACAACCCTTCCCACCTAAATTACAACCTAACCCAGCTCAATCATAACCCGTCCCACCTTAATCATAACCCACCTCACCTCACTCACAGCCCGCCCCACCTCACTCACAGCCCGTCCCACATCAATCACAGCCCGCCCCACCTCAATCATAGCCGCCCCACCTCAATAACAGCCCGTCCTACCCATATCACCGCCCGTCCCACCTCTGTCACAGCCCGTCCCACCTCGGTCACAACCCGCCCCACACAGTTCATAACGCATTGATTTGTATCAGTTTCTGCCGCTATTTTTCTGTCCTGAACATAAGCCCTTAAATCACGTTACACCAGACCACGTATGACTTAACACGACTGCTAGGAACTTCATTAATCATCAAGTGTCCTTGACCAATACATGAAAGGTCATAAGGGTCATGTAATGAAGCACTGGGCGGTCAGAAACCCAATTTGAGGCGTCGGGTTGTTCAAGGATCATTACTGTTGGCTTTGTCTGGTGGTCCGCTTGTTCATACGGACAGCTTGTGTCAGATGGTGTCTGATTTTCGGCTTGTTTATACGGACAGCCTGGTGTTACGGACAGCTTTAGTCTGGTTTTAGGCTTGTTTATACGGACAGCCTGGTCATACGGACAGCTTGCGTCTGATTTTCGGCTTTTTCATACGGACAAATTGTGTCTGTTGGTCAGCTTGTTCATACGGACAGCTTGTTCTTATTTAGAAAGCTGGTGTCTGGTGTAGACAGCTTGTGTAGACAGCTTGTATTGACAGCTTGTTTAGACCGGTTGTCTAGACCGGGCACATAAGTCAGTCAGTCTGTGACGTCAGAGCTATCAGTTCGCAATCATTCGTGTCATTTCATTTTGCTAGTGTAAACATTGTTGGCCATTTTATGGACGTTTTTAAATAAACGAAATAACGTTATAAACATATCTCTCGTTTCAGTTGAAACTAATGCGTTGTTCACGCGAGATCTCTTGCTGGAACAATGATCATTAATCCCGGAGTCTTAAATGGTGCACACGGTTTCAGTGTCCTCCACCTTATAGGATCCCCATCGACTCCCTTGACAGAACAACGGTCGCTACACCAAACGCAGCCGTCCGTGCACAGAGACACGGATAAGATCCACCGACGAGCTTACAAGCGAAAGCGACACACTCCCGGCTGTAATCTGTCAACATGAATGTGTCATCTCTGATCGATACCATTGTGTTGTCAAAACACGGATTATGTGACCCATGACGTTGTTCGGTTCTCATCTGCTTTTTACATAAGGAATATTTTATTTTCTGCTCAAAGTTAAAACAATTTACCTTGACACAGCCTAGGATTTTAACCCCCAAAAAAAACTTCTATGACGTCACCAAGCGGTTATTTTTATTTTTTATGTGATTACGGATGTAAGTATCTCGCAAATCCATTTATCATTTTCATTCTTGATGTTTTTAAACAGAATTGTGGGAAGTATTTCCAAACGCTATGGAAATAAGCATCTTGGAACAAACGGCCTGATTTAATCATAATCTCAGAAAGCTCTAACCCAAATCTCTCCTCTCAACGCCCCTCTACCACTCTACTCTCCCTTTGATCTAGCGGCAGCATTAGTCTCTTGCTCTTCCGACCCCCTTAACAGACTTGGTACTCTGACAAGTCTTTTTTTTTTTTAAAAGCGACTTAAGAAAACGTAAAAGTGAGCGTGATCGATGAAAGTGTAAATTACGTAGTAACGCCGTTCAGTTGATGTGGTTCCTAAAAGTAAGATGCACAGTTCTTACTTCTGGTGTTAACAAAAAATACACATATGAAATGCGCGGCCTGCTGGAAGGACCTGGAAGATGCACAGTTCTTACTTCTGGTGTTAACAAAAAAATACGCAGATGAAATGCGCGGCCTGCTGCCTGGACCCGGGGGAGGGGGGGTGGGGGCTTTTGGGGGGGGGGGGCACTGACTGAAATAATTGATAAAAAGAATAATTTCTGAGTTCAGATGGACAGTTCTGGAATAAATGTTTGAGGAGTAATGGTTTTAAGGGATACGTTTTTGTGTGGTTAGAGACAGGGGGTAGTGCTGGTGCTGACGCAAGTGGATGGATGGTACTGCCCTCGGGAAAGTACTCTTCTGAATGTTTTCAATTTTTAAATACTTGCTATACCTCACGAAAGATTCCCTCCTGCGATTAATTTGGTGCTCGATTACATGCGCTTTTAATAAATGGTATCATTAAAATGGGTATAAATAGCTGTTCTTTTGAACACACGGCGGGCTGCAGGTACATGAGTACCTTGGGCAGGTGGTCAACGTATCAGCGATAATATTACACGGAGAATGCTTTCTGGAAAAATTCCCCGGTTACTGGTTAAAGCAGTGGCTCTCAACCTGTGAGTTGCGACCATTTTGGGTTCGAACGATCCTTACACAGGGGTCGCCTAAGACCATCGGAAAATAAATAATTATGAAGTAGCAACGAAAATAATTTTACGGTTGGGGGGTCACCACAACACGATGAACCGTATTAAAGGGTCGCGACATTAGGAAGGCTGAGGACCACTTGGGTTAAGGTATGCGAGATTGGGCTGATCATTACAGAACAAATTAAATATCGCATCCTTTAGGATTTGCTCAATTTGGGAAAGTGGTCGCCAAGCTATGCACGACGACATCGAAAAGGTGGTGGTGGGTACAAGAGTTGCCCTCCATTCATAAACAACAGGAGTCTACAGGAGCCGAATATGAGTGTTGTGTCAAAACAGATTTATGGTACCTAAACGAATTCAATTTGCCCCAATATTAGCATCTAATGGCCCAAGGGTACGTATCTTCCAACCTGCCTTCACCAAGACACTGCAATCTTTCACCGCCAAACTAAATGGGGAAAATTTTCTGCCCACTGGCTCCCCTCGAGGGAATAAACGGCCATCGGAATATTGGGGTTATATGAGCCATCACAGACATCTTTTTTTTTTACTCCCCATACAGTGACTTAATCACCTAACCACAGATTTTACAATGCAGCTCGTGCAGCGCGCGCGCGCGTTGCGGGTAACTACTCACGCCCAGTCATTGGCCCGGCCGTGCGTCGCTAACTTTAATGACGGCACGCGCTCCTGTGAGATGGGGGGGGGACGGTGTCACGGCCAGTCTTCACTGCCCATTAATGAGTGAATCTTTCTGTCAGTGAGACGGGTTTTTACAGTGAGTACTGGCGGATTGTGTACGAGCCCCCATGTCGTAATGTTGTTGTTTTTATTTGGTTAAGCCGACTACACGACCAATAAACTGGCGGAGTGATCGACTTGTTATTGGTAAGGTTTATTCTATCTGGTTATGATTAATTTTCTTTTGATTTGATTTTTTAAATAATTTCTTTTTAACGTTTTGGTTGCGTCTTTTGAAAGTAAGCACTATTTTTTAGGGTCCTAAATTATATAAATTACGTGGAGTGGAGACAATTCTTAAAATATATTTTAAAACAAATCTTTTCAAAATAATTTTTTTTTTGTTGTCTTTTTTAAGTTTAAAAAAAAAATCGCTGCTTTTGGATTACTTTTCTATTTCAGAAGAAAGTTCATATTTTATTTAGTAAAAGTGCAGCGTTCATTGCCTTACTGCTGGAGTGCGCAGTCTTTTTGAACGACGCGCCACACGGTGCGACCGACGCCGGTGAATATTTTTCAAAACGGTTACTAACGCCTGTGTCACCATGTAAATAATGAAAAGTGTGCATTTGGGAACTCAACAAGTGTCAACCTGTATTTGATGCACAGCTGGTTTCAGAATAATAATCCGGTTCGTTTGCTGCTATAAACCTTATGGAGATAAAGTTTTGCGCAGTTGCCGAGAGGTTCCGTCCCACCACCCCTGCTTCTTCTCATCACACGGGTCACCAATTACCATCCCGCATAATCACACGGTAATTATTTATTTACCGCTTTTAACAGGTAACGTTTGTGGTACTTAGTACCTGGTTTCCATAACAACCGATTTCACCGCCTCAGTGCTGATGTTTATGAGGGGTCTTAGCTAGACGGTTGTTAGATCATCTAACGTTGCACTTGACTAGTGCTAGGGTCGTGGGGGTCACACAGCACACAACCTATGTAGGATCGTATGAGATGTGTCTAAGTCAAAACCACACGTCGATCGTGAGAGATGTGTGTAAGTCAAAACCACACGTCGATCGTGATAGATGTGTGTAAGTCAAAACCACGCGTCGATCGTGAGAGATGTGTGTAAGTCAAAACCACACGTCGATCGTGATAGATGTGTGTAAGTCAAAACCACGCGTCGATCGTGAGAGATGTGTCTAGGTCAAAATCACACATCGATCGTGAGAGGTGTGTCTAAGTCAAAATCACACATCGATCGTGAGGGGTGTGTCTAAGTCAAAATCACACATCGATCGTGAGAGGTGTGTCTAAGTCAAAACCACACGTCGTTCGTGAAAGATGTGTCTAAGTCAACCCAGCCATCGATCAGTGTGGTACAAGAAAGTGCCATAGACTACATCCGGGTAGTTAATGACTAAAGTGAAGTCATAAACTGATCCGTGGGTCATACATCAAAATTATATTGATTTCTGGGGGGGTGGGGGCGTGTAGTCAGTGTTCAGACCTAACATTTCGTTGCGTTTATTTTGAAAGAAAGAGTATATCTTTTACGTTGGTCTGACATGATGGGCTCTCATAGGATATTTGATAATTTAGTTTAAAACAGAGGTCGCCAGACTTTTTTGACTCTAATACCACTTGCTATGTTTTTCGGTTTTGGGTAGACCCCCTGCTTACCTGAAATAGATTTTTTTTTCAAATTCCTTAACCTCAAATGTATTTTTGACAGCCGGTATAGTGCTACTCACTTTGACAGCCGGTATAGCGCTACTCACTTTGACAGCCTGTATAGCGCTACTCAATTTGACAGCCGGTATGGTGCTACTCACTATGACAGCCGGTATAGTGCTACTCACTTTGACAGCCCGTATAGTGCTACTCACTTTGACAGCCCGTATAGTGCTACTCACTTTGACAGCCTGTATAGTGCTACTCACTTTGAAAGATGTAAATTTATATTCAGATATCAGAAAATATATCTAATAACAAAACTTTTAATATGATTCTTCATCACGTTTCATGAACATTTATGTTTTTAAAATGTTTACTTCATAGGTACTTTTTATAATTTATGTAGTAATATATATATCTTTATATTATAAGGTAATATTATGTAAGTACTATTTGTGTATATTTAGATTATTCCATATATGGAATACCAAAGTAGAAGTCACGACCTGCTAACATGAGATCCACTATCATTGACCCCCATTTTCATTTCATGGACCCCCAATATTTTTTTTTCTCTGACATGGACCCCTTGCAAGTTGTCGTCGACCCATGCGGGTTCGATATAGACCACTTTGGGAATCGCTGGTTTAAAATGATAATCAAAGAATGTACCTGTGTATTTGTGAGCTTCTTACATATTCTATTTTTGTCTTGGTGTCTGTTTCATAACGTAGACACCAAATTACAAAAATCACTTACAGAACCGAGCAAATCTTGTACAGTTTCCGTTTTAAACGAACGCGTATTAAATCCTTCACATTCACTTCGCTTTTGTTCGTGGCTGGCAAAAATCTTCGGACGGCTAATCGGCGCACATAGACAACACATTCTATGAAATTGTCAGCCCCAACCCCAACCCCCAAAAAATCATTTTTTTCCCCAAAAATTTTCGATAAATCCCCTAAATGAGATTCGTTTTTCTTTTTTTTCTTTAAATATCGCAAGTGCGTTTGGTGCGTAAAATTTTTTTGTTTTGTTTTTCGGAAATAGTTTGTGAAATAAATCTGCGGTGTAAAAGCGGGTGGGTCGTTAGAACGTTAATATAGTTCAGGGGCGTAAAAAAAAATGTGCAGTTTTGAACCTGGTTTTGGGGAGGGGGTGTAAGCACTAATTGGGATTCTTATACAGTGCTTTACTTTATGCTTGTTTTGTCAAAATTTCAGCCCCCTCCCCTCCCATTGCCTGATATTACATTTTATAAAGGATTTATACGAAAAACTTTGTTTTTTTAGGTCTTGGTATGATTTGATGATATACACCGCCCTTCACTTTCTATTGCAATAAATGTTTCGACAAAAAATTTTACATTTCTATTCCCCAAACGCAAGCGCTGTAGTCAAAAATAAAAGTTAATACACAATCTATGTGATGAGACTGATCGAATTGTCAGCACAAACTCTTTATGTTTTTTTTTTATCTAATTAAATCGACACAACCATGGCACGCGAGTTTTTGACGTAGAAATCTGTTCCCAAAGAAAAAAAAAAAAAAAGAAATGGCAAAGAGAGATTTGTCCAGACTTGTTAAAATATCTCCATCACACAAGCACGCAAGTCTACATCAGCACACAATCACGCAAGTCTACATCAGCACACAAGCACGCAAGTCTACACCAGCACACAAACACGCAAGTCTACATCAGCACACAAGCACGCAAGTCTACATCAGCACACAAACACGCAAGTCTACATCAGCACACAAACACGCAAGTCTACACCGCCACACAAACACGCAAGTCTACATCAGCACACAATCACGCAAGTCTACACCACCACACAAACACGCAAGTCTACACCAGCACACAAACACGCAAGTCTACATCAGCACACAAAACTCCTCCCCACCTAAAAAAATAAAAAAAACATAAATCACAAAATGTGTCAATATTTGTGATTCAATACTTCAAGTCTGAACCTGTCTCCAGAATATATGTCTTCACAATTCAGTAGTGACTCCCCCACCCCCCCCCCTTTTTTCCCAATCTCCTCCATAGTGTACTACACATGAATAAATGTAGGAATAGTCGTTGTTCTCTCATTTATGCTGTTTTTGCATTTTATTAATACAGTCATTCTTTGGCGTCTCCGCTTATATTGTTGATGTTGTTGATAGTTTTGATGTTGTTGATAGTGTTGATATTGTTGATGTTGTTGATATTGTTGATATTGTTGATGTTGTTGATAGTTTTGATGTTGTTGATAGTGTTGATAGTGTTGATGTTGTTGATATTGTTGATATTGTTGATAGTGTTGATAGTGTTGATAGTGTTGATGTTGTTGATATTGTTGATAGTGTTTATAGTGTTGATAGTGTTGATGTTGTTGATAGTGTTGATAGTGTTGATGTTGTTGATATTGTTGATAGTGTTGATAGTGTTGATGTTGTTGATGTTGTTGATAGTGTTGATAGTGTTGATGTTGTTGATGTTGTTGATAGTGTTGATAGTTTTGATGTTGTTGATATTGTTGATAGTGTTGATAGTGTTGATGTTGTTGATGTTGTTGATAGTGTTGATAGTGTTGATGTTGATGTTGTTGATAGTGTTGATAGTGTTGATGTTGATAGTGTTGATGTTGTTGATGTTGTTGATATTTAATTATAATTGCGTTTCACTGATCACTGACAAATTCTGTGACATTCTAAACGAAGATTATAATAAATAATTAAGGAATCTGACATTCTATTTTAAGAAAGGAATTATTGAAACAAAATTTTTTTTTTTATATATTCTACTCAATACAGGGGAAATTTTATTTTTAAATAATAAAAAAAAATTATCGCCATAACAGCCTTATTTAATACTAAACACAACATAAATATTCAAACACTGTATATAAGCACTGTGTTTAAAAAATGCAGTCAAACAGTGTAATCAAACACAGTAATTTAACAATATTCCAACACTGTATTCGAACACTGTGTTCAAACACTGTAATCAAACACTGTATTCAAACACTGTATTCAAACACTGTATTTAAACACTGTATTCAAACCCTGTAGTCGAACACTGTATTCCAACACTGTATTCGAACACTGTGTTCAAACACTGTAATCAAACACTGTATTCCAACACTGTATTCAAACACTGTATTCAAACACTATATTTAAACACTGTATTCAAACACTATATTCAAACACTGTATTCCAACACTGCATCCAAACACTATATTCAAAAACTGTATTTAAACACTGTATTCAAATTTAATTGCATTGGCCTGTCCGTGCACTTCTTGGACAAGCAAAAAAACATTTAGCTTGCCTGCGACTCTCAAATCTCAATATCGAAATCATCGCCTACACTTATCTAGTTGTAGTTTGCAGGGTGTCTGTATGTACTGAAAACAGTTTTTAAAAAAACGTTTCCTTTGTACATACATTTCTTTTAATTTTTGGTTGTATAAAGTTAACATTTGTGGTAGTCTAAAAGAAATTTAAATTAAATTATAAGTAACCAACATTTGAGATCCCTTGACAACCTCTTTAAAATCGATTTGTTCTGACCGTTCAATGTCACGTGGGTCTCCAGGCCGAAAGATACATCACATATTTTGGAAGCTACTTTGCACCGCGGGCCAATTATAAGGCCTTAGGTACAGACCGTGTGGGGGGTAGAAATTGGGGGGGGGGGGCATCAATTAACATTTGTATAATCGGTATTAATGAGGCTTCACAAGTTAAAAATGGTATAAATAAAGAACAAAGAAGAGTTGTCATCTAAGGAAATGTTTAATCAATTATCATGGGGATTGCTATGAATATTTAAAACATGTAAAATCCATTTTCCTACATTCCACATTAAATAAACTGAGAAGTTTATTAAATGAAGCTCATTGAATGACGTCATTCTATAAGATTAAAAGAGAACTGGCCCAGAGAGTAAAACTAGTTACACGCAGTTAGCACATGTGTAAGGAATGGCCTATATACAAGGGTCATCATTAGGAATGTCCTATATACAAGAGCCGTTATTAGGAATGACATATATACAAGGGCCATTATTAGGAATGCCCTATATACAAGGGTCATCATTAGGAATGCCCTATGTACAAGGGCCATCATTAGGAATGCTCTACATACAAGGGCCATAATTTGGAATGTCCTATGTTTAAGGATCATCATTAGGAATGTCCTGTGTACAAGGGCCAACATAAGGAATGTCCTATATACAATGATCATCATAAGTAATGTCCTATATACAAGGGCCATAATTTGGAATGTTCTATGTCTAAGGGACATCATTTGGAATGTTCCATGTCTAAGGGCCATCATTTGGAATGTTCTATGTCTAAGGGCCATCATTGGGAATGTCCTGTTTATAAGGGACGACATTGGCGAGTTAACTCAGTTCCAGACATCAAGCAGTATAGCCGCCTCAAATAACGCAGCTTTTTCTTTTCATCTAATTCTATCCTTAACGGGGTCCTCTGTTGCTAGGGCAATTCGTTTGATGAACACTGCTTTTCCTGACATTTCGAGACGCCCAATAACCAGTAATAGTATCCAATTTTCAAAAACAATTAAGCATGAAAGGCTCAGAAGAATATTTCGTCAGTATTTGAAAAAGAAAGTAGTGGTGGGATGGGAGAAGTGAAAAAAAAAAATGGGGGGGGGGGATTGTTAGCAGTATCTATTTAAAAATTGATATTACGTTTTGAGCTAATATTTCAGACAATCTGAAAGCCCGGAGACGCAATAAAGAAGGAAAAAAAAAAAGATTTCAAGAAAAATGACATCGGCCAGAGATCAGCAGACCAAAATAAAAATGCAAAATAAACGAAATGCTAAGAGTTGAGATCAATTATTTGTGAATGACGGTCAGGTTCCGGTTTCAAAATTAATCCTGTCGCCAGCTATCTATTCTCAGATGGCGACAAATAAGAAGTTCTCTTCTACGAATTATTTATTAATTTTTTTTTTTTTTTTTTTTTTTTTTTTTTTACAAAAATATTTTTCTTGCTAGTATGCGTTTTTTATTACATTGTTTGAGATTTGGTAGTTGGAGGTTTATTTACTAGTAATTATAAACCTCAGTTTTATTCGTATCAATAGTTTATTTGATGGTAATTATTAACCTCTGGTTTATTCGTATCAATAGTTTATTTAATGGTAATTATAAAACTCGGTTTTATTCGTATGAATAGTTAATCCTGTCGCCAGCTATCTATTCTCAGATGGCGACAAATAAGAAGTTCTCTTCTACGAATTATTTATTAATTTTTTTTTTTTTTTTTTTTACAAAAATATTTTTCTTGCTAGTATGCGTTTTTTATTACATTGTTTGAGATTTGGTAGTTGGAGGTTTATTTACTAATAATTATAAACCTCAGTTTTATTCGTATCAATAGTTTATTTGATGGTAATTATTAACCTCTGGTTTATTCGTATCAATAGTTTATTTAATGGTAATTATAAAACTCGGTTTTATTCGTATGAATAGTTAATATATTGGTAATTCTAAATATGGGTTTTACGTGCTATTAATAGTTCATTTAATGGTCATTCTAAACAATGGTTTTATTCCTATTGGTTATAGTGGCTCGAAAACAGAATTCTATGTTTTTTTAACACAGACAACCTTCTACTCTCTACTTATAGTACGCTTATATTCTAAACAATTCAAATTCTGAACTCTCCGTGTGTCAAACAGTATTACATTTTATATTGGAAGTCTGTATACACAATTAGTGGGTGGGGGGCGGTACGCCCGTGTATACACACATTTTGGGGCGGCATTTACATTCTACTTCATGTATGTGTATTCCGAATGCATTTTGATTTGTCACTTTATTATAATGCGGAGATGAGATAAAGGTGCTATATCAAGGGCCGACCAATGCAAACTCCAACTACTCTACTGACGCGTGATAACTACCGTTATATGATTTCTTTCCATTAGGCAAGGACATTGGCTTCGTTTCTTTCATTCCGACGTTTCCATTTCATGACGCCATTCGAAGTAGATGGCAGCATCAGTCGCCTCCAAAAAATTTTGTATTGTTTAAATGAGGCTCAAGTGGAAATCTGAATGGCAAATCTACACAGGATAGAAATTTGAAATGGCAGACAAACACAGGATATGATGCTGATCAGTCAATAAACTCAGGATAGGATTCTGAACAGCAGATAAACACAGGATAGTATTCTGAACAGCAGATCAACAGAGGATAGGATTCTGATCAGTCAATAAACACAGGATAGAATTCTGAACAGCAGATAAACACAGGATAGGATTCTGAACAGCAGATAAACAAAGGAAAGGATTCTGAACAGCAGATAAACACAGGATAGAATTCTGAACAGCAGATAAACACAGGATAGGATTCTGAACAGCAGATAAACAAAGGATAGGATTCTGAACAGCAGATAAACACAGGATAGGATTCTGAACAGCAGATAAACACAGGATAGGATTCTGAACAGCAGATAAACACAGGATAGGATTCTGAACAGCAGATAAACACAGGATAGGAGCTCCCCTCTCAAAACAATGTAACACTCTTTGTTTAGTGGAAATATGTCTCAAGCTTTTGGACATTATTAACTATTCTAGTGTGTCGTTTTTTCGGTCTTTTTGGTATCTTCATTGGTCTCCGTACTGCTGAATAAGCATGGTCTTTTTGGTATCTTCATTGGTCTCCGTACTGCTGAATAAGCATGGTTTTGTTGGTATCTTCATTGGTCTCCGTACTGCTGAATGTTGAATATTAGCCCCCCAATATTAAATATTGGTAATTTTATGGCCACGATATTCTTATATATATATTGTTTGGTCCCTACCGCTACGTCGATTAGTACTATTATGTCTAAAGTATGATTGTTCTTAAACTAGTGATATTACACGCTCTCACACTAACGCTATTGACTCTCTCACTCGCTTACACTGCTACTTATATGTAAACTTAATAACACAGGTGGTTCAGCCCACAAATAAAATATTTAATTACTAAAACTTATAAATTACTTAACATATACTTGATACATATAAATATACAGACATTAATTGTTACAGTTTGTACTCGTGACATAAGAGACTGGATTGGTACTCTGGGTAGTCTCTGGCCTGGAATCTGTTATGGGTCCGATACACACTCCAGACTTCACAAAGCACACTACAAGGGTCAACGGTCGTTCCGTCCCTTTCTGGGTCACTGTCGTTTACAGGTGACGGGTGATGAATGACCAGTCACGCTCCGGTGCATCCACTTGTACACAAGACGTCGGCGTTGTCAGCTGACTGCTTGAGCTATCAGTCTAGTCCACTGTTTACTTCTGAGTAAGCTACACCGATTTCTGACTGTCCCCAACTCTACGGGGTTATCATGTACAATGAGCTATGCTATATGCTCCACTGTACTACGTTCACTTCACTCTTCTATACTCAAATCAAGCCTCTGGCTACTAGGCTTTACTATGCGATTATATCTACTGCTAGGCTAACAGAACCTAAATTAACTGACTTAAGTTCATTCAACCTTAACTGGTATTAACTGGCTGTAAATAAGAATAAATACAATACATAAGCTACAAGAAAGAAGTACATTCCTAATACATTAGTAATGAGTATTCATAATCTAACAATACTTGACTAACTAATTAACATCCTAACATTTCTTATTAACATTATAATATATATTATTATGCAGCTAACAATTAACAATACCATATTACCAACCGAGCTATTCTTGGCTATACACACTATAGCAGCAAAAAAACAATCTCGCCAGGCTCTGCGTCTTCAAAGTGAGAGAGAGCGAGTCTCAAGCAGGCTTCCAATTTATAGGCCCTTTGGCATCGAGACATAAAGGAAGTTCAATGACCTACTAACACTTTGCTTACAAGCCGGGTCAATACTCTGGCGACGTGCTGAACTGTTTTCATTGTCCTAAGTTTTGGTACCTTTCCATTGGACTAATACTAAGCTATTCCATGGTCACTGAACCTGGAAAGTTTTAATGGTCTCTGATCCGACCCTTAGGTCACTTACCCTTAAGGCCAAACCCTAATTGGGTTATGTTGGGAAAATCCTAGGTTTAAGAATGTTTTTGCCTGTGAGTCAGTGAGTCTCACACTGGTGAGAACCAACGGGTCTCAACACTCCGACCCGTTGGTTCTCACCAGTGTGAGACTCACTGACTCACAGGCAAAAACATTCTTAAACCTAGGATTTTCCCAACATAACCCAATTAGGGTTTGGCCTTAAGGGTAAGTGACCTAAGGGTCGGATCAGAGACCATTAAAACTTTCCAGGTTCAGTGACCATGGAATAGCTTAGTATTAGTCCAATGGAAAGGTACCAAAACTTAGGACAATGAAAACAGTTCAGCACGTCGCCAGAGTATTGACCCGGCTTGTAAGCAAAGTGTTAGTAGGTCATTGAACTTCCTTTATGTCTCGATGCCAAAGGGCCTATAAATTGGAAGCCTGCTTGAGACTCGCTCTCTCTCACTTTGAAGACGCAGAGCCTGGCGAGATTGTTTTTTTGCTGCTATAGTGTGTATAGCCAAGAATAGCTCGGTTGGTAATATGGTATTGTTAATTGTTAGCTGCATAATAATATATATTATAATGTTAATAAGAAATGTTAGGATGTTAATTAGTTAGTCAAGTATTGTTAGATTATGAATACTCATTACTAATGTATTAGGAATGTACTTCTTTCTTGTAGCTTATGTATTGTATTTATTCTTATTTACAGCCAGTTAATACCAGTTAAGGTTGAATGAACTTAAGTCAGTTAAGTTAGGTTCTGTTAGCCTAGCAGTAGATATAATCGCATAGTAAAGCCTAGTAGCCAGAGGCTTGATTTGAGTATAGAAGAGTGAAGTGAACGTAGTACAGTGGAGCATATAGCATAGCTCATTGTACATGATAACCCCGTAGAGTTGGGGACAGTCAGAAATCGGTGTAGCTTACTCAGAAGTAAACAGTGGACTAGACTGATAGCTCAAGCAGTCAGCTGACAACGCCGACGTCTTGTGTACAAGTGGATGCACCGGAGCGTGACTGGTCATTCATCACCCGTCACCTGTAAACGACAGTGACCCAGAAAGGGACGGAACGACCGTCGACCCTTGTAGTGTGCTTTGTGAAGTCTGGAGTGTGTATCGGACCCTTAACAGATTCCAGGCCAGAGACTACCCAGAGTACCAATCCAGTCTCTTATGTCACTAGTACAAACTGTAACAATTAATGTCTGTATATTTATATGTATCAAGTATATGTTAAGTAATTTATAAGTTTTAGTAATTAAATATTTTATTTGTGGGCTGAACCACCTGTGTTATTAAGTTTACATATAAGTAGCAGTGTAAGCGAGTGAGAGAGTCAGTAGCGTTAGTGTGAGAGCGTGTAATATCACTAGTTTAAGAACAATCATACTTTAGACATAATAGTACTAATCGACGTAGCGGTAGGGACCAAACAATATATATATAAGAATATCGTGGCCATAAAATTACCAATATTTAATATTGGGGGGCTAATATTCAACATTGGGGGCTCGTCTAAAACTAACGTAGATTAGTACATTTTAGAAGTAACTTTAGCTAGAGTCAATTTTAATTTAAGTTCAATTTTATGTAAGTTAGCACTTAAGTTAGTTTATTGTTCATTTATTTGTGTTAATTTCTCTATTTCAATAGTTACTTGTGCAAGTGTTGTTATTGAACGAGAGATTTTTGTTACAATTTTCTTAAAATAGTTGGCATTAAATTTTGTAACTTCCTTTCCACATATTTCTGTGGGTTACAAACCGGAGCTGGTCACGATCCACTGCAGTTTGACGCTGGTGCTGTACTAGCGGTGGTTGAAAGAGATACTTGTCTCCTCGCATTGTATCGTTGGGAGCATTGGACAGTGGGTTCATTTGGACAGAAGGTTTGATTTGTGTTTTTCACCTTTGTCGCCTCACAGTCCACCACACCAGTTGGGTTAATTCAGTATTCGTTTTCTGTTTTTTGTTCACCGTGTGTAGCATTTTAAGTGTCTTTTCCTGTATTTGAAAGGTTACTTTTAATGTTCCTATTTCTATTAGGGTACTTTAGATATATATAGATAAAATTCGTATACCCGTAAGAGCGATAAAGTTCGCTGGGGATTTTACTCTATATATTTCTTCATCATTTTTAGCTGTGCTGTCTGTTGTCTTTAAAGGGTTCTTAAGTTACGTGGTGTCTACTATCCTCTCTTTTTCTTTGTGTTCTGGACAACAAAATATTTTTTTCAGCCTTGTCTTGTCTTATCTTGTTTGTAGGGTATTGTTAGGGGACATTGTTATTGTTCTGTCAAGTCTTACGTTCACAGTTGTCTTGTATGCGTTTATTGTCCATAGTATTATTTTAATCTCCTATAGTTCTTTAGTTAACATACCGTTAGAACGACAATGAAGTCGATCCAAGAACTTAAGGATGAAGCCACCGAAATGGGGCTAACGGGTAAAGATGTAGGGTACTACGTAAGAGATCAAAAAGCAAAACAAGAACAACTAGCTAAAGAAACTGTAGAAAAAGAAAGGGAAGACAGAGTACGTCAGGAAGAAAAAGAAGAAAAAATACGTATTGAAGCTATACACAAAGAAGAAAAATTACGTCTTGAGACAATAGAAAGAGAAAAACGAGAATTAGAGATGAAAAAGCTAGAATTAGAAGAAAAATCACGCCTTGGAACTATAGAAATGAGAAAGCTAGAATTGGAGGAAAATGAAAGAGAACGACAGTACCAACTCGCGTTGGCACAAACTCAGATTAACGTTAAGAATGACAATAGAACAGACACAGATACTCATAGTCATAGGACAAATTTTAGAGACAGACTAGATCGAAACTTACCTAACTACCATGACACTGAAGATCTAGACAGTTATCTGTTGTCATTTGAAATAACCGCCGAGCGTTGTAGCATACCGAAACCTCAGTGGATAGACCATCTTCATACAAAGTTATCCCCTAAACTTAGACAATTTATGACTACTCAGGACATATTAAGCAAAAGGACTGATTATGACCTGATTAAGACATTACTGTTACGACAGGCAGGGTACAATAACGAAACTTATAGAATAAAATGGAACACACTATTCCCACTACAGGATGATTTTCGATCCTTTCACTCCAATCTGGTACGTACATTAGACAACTGGTTAGAGACAACTGACACACCTAAAACATTTGAAGGGCTTAAAGACCTCATTTGTCTAAACAAATTATTATTAAATGTCAACTCCAACTCTTTAAAAAACAATCTCGCCAGGCTCTGCGTCTTCAAAGTGAGAGAGAGCGAGTCTCAAGCAGGCTTCCAATTTATAGGCCCTTTGGCATCGAGACATAAAGGAAGTTCAATGACCTACTAACACTTTGCTTACAAGCCGGGTCAATACTCTGGCGACGTGCTGAACTGTTTTCATTGTCCTAAGTTTTGGTACCTTTCCATTGGACTAATACTAAGCTATTCCATGGTCACTGAACCTGGAAAGTTTTAATGGTCTCTGATCCGACCCTTAGGTCACTTACCCTTAAGGCCAAACCCTAATTGGGTTATGTTGGGAAAATCCTAGGTTTAAGAATGTTTTTGCCTGTGAGTCAGGTCATTGAACTTCCTTTATGTCTCGATGCCAAAGGGCCTATAAATTGGAAGCCTGCTTGAGACTCGCTCTCTCTCACTTTGAAGACGCAGAGCCTGGCGAGATTGTTTTTTTGCTGCTATAGTGTGTATAGCCAAGAATAGCTCGGTTGGTAATATGGTATTGTTAATTGTTAGCTGCATAATAATATATATTATAATGTTAATAAGAAATGTTAGGATGTTAATTAGTTAGTCAAGTATTGTTAGATTATGAATACTCATTACTAATGTATTAGGAATGTACTTCTTTCTTGTAGCTTATGTATTGTATTTATTCTTATTTACAGCCAGTTAATACCAGTTAAGGTTGAATGAACTTAAGTCAGTTAAGTTAGGTTCTGTTAGCCTAGCAGTAGATATAATCGCATAGTAAAGCCTAGTAGCCAGAGGCTTGATTTGAGTATAGAAGAGTGAAGTGAACGTAGTACAGTGGAGCATATAGCATAGCTCATTGTACATGATAACCCCGTAGAGTTGGGGACAGTCAGAAATCGGTGTAGCTTACTCAGAAGTAAACAGTGGACTAGACTGATAGCTCAAGCAGTCAGCTGACAACGCCGACGTCTTGTGTACAAGTGGATGCACCGGAGCGTGACTGGTCATTCATCACCCGTCACCTGTAAACGACAGTGACCCAGAAAGGGACGCCTAAGTTTTGGTACCTTTCCATTGGACTAATACTAAGCTATTCCATGGTCACTGAACCTGGAAAGTTTTAATGGTCTCTGATCCGACCCTTAGGTCACTTACCCTTAAGGCCAAACCCTAATTGGGTTATGTTGGGAAAATCCTAGGTTTAAGAATGTTTTTGCCTGTGAGTCAGTGAGTCTCACACTGGTGAGAACCAACGGGTCTCAACACTGAATAAGCATGTTTTTTTTGGTATCTTCATTGGTCTCCGTACTGCTGAATAAGCATGGTCTTTTTGGTATCTTCATTGGTCTCCGTACTGCTGAATAAGAATGGTTTTTTTGGTATCTTCATTGGTCTCCGTACTGCTGAATAAGCATGGTTTTTTTGGTATCTTCATTGGTCTCCGTACTGCTGAATAAGCATGGTTTTTTTGGTATCTTCATTGGTCTCCGTACTGCTGAATAAGCATGGTTTTTTTGGTATCTTCAGTGGTCTCCGTACTGCTGAATAAGCATGGTTTTTTTGGTATCTTCATTGGTCTCCGTACTGCTGAATAAGCATGGTTTTTTTGGTATCTTCATTGGTCTCCGTACTGCTTAATAAGCATGGTTTTTTTGGTATCTTCATTGGTCTCCGTACTGCTGAATAAGCATGGTTTTTTTTGGTATCTTCATTGGTCTCCGTACTGATGAATAAGCATGGTTTTTTTGGTATCTTCATTGGTCTCCGTACTGCTGAATAAGCATGGTTTTTTTGGTATCTTCATTGGTCTCCGTACTGCTGAATAAGCATGGTTTTTTTGGTATCTTCATTGGTCTCCGTACTGCTGAATAAGCATGGTTTTTTTGGTATCTTCATTGGTCTCCGTACTGCTGAATAAGCATGGTTTTTTTGGTATCTTCATTGGTCTCCGTACTGCTGAATAAGCATGGTTTTTTTGGTATCTTCATTGGTCTCCGTACTGCTGAATAAGCATGGTTTTTTGGTATCTTCATTGGTCTCCGTACTGCTGAATAAGCATGGTTTTTTTGGTATCTTCATTGGTCTCCGTACTGCTGAATAAGCATGGTTTTTTTGGTATCTTCATTGGTCTCCGTACTGCTGAATAAGCATGTTTTTTTGTGTATCTTCATTGGTCTCCGTACTGCTGAATAAGCATGTTTTTTTTGGTATCTTCATTGGTCTCCGTACTGCTGAAAGCATGGTTTTTTTGGTATCTTCATTGGTCTCCGTACTGCTGAATAAGCATGGTTTTTTTGGTATCTTCATTGGTCTCCGTACTGCTGAATAAGCATGGTTTTTTTGGTATCTTCATTGGTCTCCGCACTGCTGAATAAGCATGGTTTTTTTGGTATCTTCATTGGTCTCCGTACTGCTGAATAAGCATGGTTTTTTTGGTATCTTCATTGGTCTCCGTACTGCTGAATAAGCATGGTTTTTTTGGTATCTTCATTGGTCTCCGTACTGCTGAATAAGCATGGTTTTTTTGGTATCTTCAGTGGTCTCCGTACTGCTGAATAAGCATGGTTTTTTTGGTATCTTCAGTGGTCTCCGTACTGCTGAATAAGCATGGTTTTTTTGGTATCTTCATTGGTCTCCGTACTGCTGAATAAGCATGGTTTTTTTGGTATCTTCAATGGTCTCCGTACTGCTGAATAAGCATGGTTTTTTTGGTATCTTCAGTGGTCTCCGTACTGCTGAATAAGCATGTTTTTTTTGGTATCTTCATTGGTCTCCGTACTGCTGAATAAGCATGGTTTTTTTGGTATCTTCATTGGTCTCCGTACTGCTGAATAAGCATGGTTTTTTTGGTATCTTCAGTGGTCTCCGTACTGCTGAATAAGCATGGTTTTTTTGGTATCTTCAGTGGTCTCCGTACTGCTGAATAAGCATGCTTTTTTTGGTATCTTCATTGGTCTCCGTACTGCTGAATAAGCATGGTTACTACTTTTAATTGTAGCTCGTTGTAATTTGTGAACCGTTTTGATTTGATGATCGAACACTTGGGACTAACCTTTCAGTCCAAATCTTTACCTTAACCCGTGTTTAAAAGCAACGATATAAAGTGCGAGCACTGCTCCTGGACTTAAGCGCACGACTATTATTATTATTTTATTTTTTACTCTCTGTTTACACTTCAACGACTTCCGGTTTTATGTTTATTTAGATAACCGGATGTTAAAGGAACTTTCCCGGAAAAACAACAACTCCTGTCGTTAAAACATAAGAATGTTCTTTAAATCAAGGAGGTCCCTTAGATGCAGACGCTTATCTGCTTCTCCCTTGAGACTCCCACGCCATGTTTCCACTTCAAATGAACGCGCTGTTTTCTCAAAAGTAAAAGCGATTCATTTTATCATCTCTCCAACCGCAGCGCGTAGCATCTGAGGACAACAGACTTGGAGCTCCAGCGCTGGCTCAATAAAATCGGGACTAACTTCGGCAGGTGGATTCACTCGGTTCCCGGGGTTAAGTGCAACAGGTGTCACGAACTCTTCTTTTTATTCTGGACTTATGCTGATAAACATTTGTACAGGAGGAGTTTATACATACGCACAACAGAAGCTGTCCAATGCTGTTTGAAACCATACCTCCCCCCAACACACGCACACTTTTTTGTGTTAAATTGGGCAGCGTAATCTTTTTTAGATCTGCTACGTTAACAAATGAGACATACCAATGGACGTATTTGTTCATTTAAAAGAAGTGAGAAAATTTAAAACTGTTGTAAATTTTAATAAAAAAATTATTAAACGTGTAAAAAAAAAATTCTTAATTTTAAAAGATGTTTCGATTAGAATAAAGTTAATCGTTAATTTGTGAATTAATGTATTTGAATTAATTGAATTCAAGTATTGTAAGGAAATTAATATTTCGACGATTTTTTAGGCGGAAAATGTCCAAATCACTTTAGTTCAGGTTTCATCTTACAAACTTAAGGCGAACGCCACCTTAGAAGATCTTGAAGGATTTCTCCATCTATTTGACATACTTCATTGGGTGGAGTTGAAACACGCATCCAACTTACAAACTGCTAGAAAGGGATTAGTCAGTTTTAGCTGATATAATGTTTGCTTGCTCAAACTATTCCTGTCATCATGTGATACGGGTGCGCAACATTCAGAATGATTCAGGTGCGCAACTAATGCAGAGATTAATTATGGAGAAATCATTACTACTAAGGGTCGGTTCACACGATCAAATTTTCCTTCAAGCATTTGATGCAATTCTTGGATGAAGCCTTGTCACAACTTTAAACTTACTATTTGATCAATGTCCCCCCCCCCCCCCCAAAAAAAAAAAACCACGCACAAAATAGTGCGTTCATACAACAATTTGACGCGAAATTTGATCGTGTGAACTGACGCTTAAAGTAAACGAATATAACGGCGTGGATCAGTATTTAGAAAACGGTTTTTTTTTAAAATGCTAAAAGGAAGAAACATTTTCAGTATATGTAATAGCTCGCTATAGAGGAAACAACGTTGAACAATTATGCACCTTTTGCTAAGTTATTTTGACCTTTTTTCTTTTTTATGGTCGTGATGACAATAATTAAATGCAGACCAGCTGTACCGAGGCCAGGATTTACAACAGTAGGGAGCAGACATTTCCCCGTCGGATCTACAGGTGAGCGGAGCCCGGCCACGATTAACTTAACTGTATCTCTAGGTCCCATGGGGCGTAAACTATAACAGCAGTCACGTATAGCTAGCCAGCAGTCACGTATAGCTAACCAGCAGTCACGTATAGCTAACCAGCAGTCACGTATAGCTAACCAGCAGTCTCGTATAGCTAACCAGCAGTCACGTATAGCTAACCAGCAGTCTCGTATAGCTAACCAGCAGTCTCGTATAGCTAACCAGCAGTCTCGTATAGCTAACCAGCAGTCTCGTATAGCTAACCAGCAGTCTCGTATAGCTAACCAGCAGTCACGTATAGCTAACCAGCAGTCTCGTATAGCTAACCAGCAGTCTCGTATAGCTAACCAGCAGTCTCGTATAGCTAACCAGCAGTCTCGTATAGCTAACCAGCAGTCTCGTATAGCTAACCAGCAGTCTCGTATAGCTAACCAGCAGTCTCGTATAGCTAACCAGCAGTCTCGTATAGCTAACCAGCAGTCTCGTATAGCTAACCAGCAGTCACGTATAGCTAACCAGCAGTCTCGTATAGCTAACCAGCAGTCACTTATAGCCAGACGCGAGCGTGACGCTCAACTGTATGCTTAACACAATCAAAATGCAATCAAACGAATGCCAGAAAATTTACAAGCCATAAAAAAATTATAAGGGAGAAAAAAACATAATACTTGCGGTTTAGCGGGACATTTAAATGTTGGAGTGAAAAACCCTGGTTTAATTTGTTTGTTTGAAAACTAGTTTCAAAATGTATTTTTTTACAGGAATTTTTTTACGTAAAAAAACGTGTAATACTTTGGCAAGATGATATTGTCTGCCTCTCGACCAGCGACGGCACTTTTTCTTCTTAGCGTGGCGAGGCAACATTTCCGGCCAAATGCTCACTTTTCTTCGTGAAAGAGCGGCGGTAAAATCTTGGCCTGCGCCGGGCAGCACTAACCCTTGCTACTCCACTGGTCTCGGTCGATAGATTACAGATCTATTTACCAGAATACCCTGACAAAATATGACTACACATTTAACTTTTTTTTTTCTTATTAAAAAAAAATTAGAAAAACGAAATTGGACATTTCTGGACAATTTCTTGACATGTTTTTGTATAGAGACAAAAAAGTGGAGGGGGGGGGTGAAACAATAGACAGAGAGCATTTTTATCTCCAATCATCCGTAGCCTGAATAGGTCCGTATCTGAAAGGTCAGTAGTCTGGTAGGTCCGTAGACTGAATAGGTCTGTAGTCTGAATAGGTCTGTAGTCTGATTGGGTCTGTAGTCTGCATAGGTCCGTAGTCTGAATAGGTCCGAGTCTGATAGGTCCGTAGTCTGATTAGGTCTGTAGTCTGATTAGGTCTGTAGTCTGAATAGGTCCGTAGTCTGATAGGTCCGTAGTCTGATTAGGTCTGTAGTCTGATTAGGTCTGTAGTCTGAATAGGTTCGTAGTCAGATAGGTCCGTAGTCTGATTAGGTGAGGTAGACATAAGAGGAATATTTAAGTGTGTCAAGGGTATGGGAATCACTTTTGTTATGTTTGGGTTACAGGAAATGTCTGGTATGGAAAAGATGGTTAGCGTAGAGAGTATATGTGTAGCTGTTTTATTTGAGAGTTTTGTGACGTATTTGGGTAAGGGGAAATGACGTGTTAGTTTTGTGTTGTTATGGTGGATGGATTGCTGTACGGTGTACTTGAAGGATATTCTCGGCTTAACTTGTTGTGGGTTGTTGAGTGTTTTGCAGGAACGTCTTGACTATTTCCTATAACTTAATATAACAGCAATAGTTTAAGGAATTGTTAAATTGTCAAGGTGAATAAATTTATATCGTTAACTTTACTATACAGTGATGTGGTGAATGATTGTGATACCCAGAGGCGTAGCTAGAGTGTTTGGCGCCCGGGGACAATATTCGCGCCCGGGGACAAGATTCATTTTAAAGCGTCCTCTTTTCCATTTTTTTCAACCCTCAAACCCATTATTTTCATCAATAAAATAATACCAAAGCACATTTTGGTGCCCCTAACTATCTGGCGCCCGGGTACATCCGTATCCCCCCTGCCCCCCTACGCTACGCCTCTGGTGATACCGTAGTGAGAGTCAATACCTAACATATAGTCGTCTGATATTAAGATTAGACGACGATTCAATATTTGAGATTTACATCTCGACAAAATGGTAAACTGAAGTAAGTCATTTTTTACAACTGAATGGGTGACAGATAAATTAAGATATTTGTTCAAATGAATTTTCATTTTCAAAAAGTTATTTATTCATTTGTTAACAACTATTAAGATTTTTTTTAGAATCCAGTTGAGGAAAAACTCATATGTTTATATATATATGTATGTAACCCCAAATAGACCTTGAACGAATCTTTACATTTTTCCATATAACATTAATTTATTGTCTTAATATTTTTTCAATAGTTTTCACGGTCGTTTCAGCGAGAGTCTTTGTAACACGATTTGAGAACACAAATCTTACCCCACACTTTCCCTTGCGACTACAAATAATCGACACATTACATGTCTATCGATTTTTCCATTCAGTTATACCTAAAGTTCTGCCTTCCAATTAACGCCACTGCTAAGAACTTTGCCCCACACCATAGTTACTTTCAGTAAAATGTGTGATGCACACTCGCGATCCTCCGATCCCAATGTTTACACATTCATATTTATGCACAGTTCGATGCGCAAGGACTGTTTAGTCAGCCATCAGAGAAGTTCCCGTGACTCGGCGCACGGACTGTTTAGTCAGCCATCAGAGAAGTTCCCGTGACACGGCGCACGGACTGTTTAGTCAGCCATCAGAGAAGTTCCCGTGACACGGCACACGGACTGTCTAGTCAGACATCAGAGAAGTTCCCGTGACACGGCGCACGGACTGTTTAGTCAGCCATCAGAGAAGTTCCCGTGACACGGCGCACGAACTGTTTAGTCAGCCATCAGAGAAGTTCCCGTGACACGGCGCACGGACTGTTTAGTCAGCCATCAGAGAAGTTCCCGTGACACGGCACACGGACTGTTTAGTCAGTCATCAGAGAAGTTCCCGTGACACGGCGCACGGACGGTTTAGTCAGCCATCAGAGATGTTTCCGTTGAACGGGGTTTAGAGGTTTGCCCTGTTCCTGAGCAATTCAGCAAATCAGCATGGGACCTCAGTCACGTGTTCCTGTGTTTGTCAGAACCAAAATAGTGAGACTGACAGGTAACAAAAACACGAAGTGATTGTAAAATAACTCAATCATCTTTTCCCATGCTAATTAGAGTGGGTGTTTTTTGTAGTTTTTTAAAACAAAATTTGATTTCAACAGGCAGAATCGTCTTCAGGCGGGTGTTGTGTTCAGGCGGGTGCCGTCTTCAGGCGGGTGTTGTGTTCAGGCGGTGTTGTGTTCAGGCGGGTGCCGTGTTCAGGCGGGTGTTGTGTTCAGGCGGGTGTTCTGTTCAGGAGGGTGCTCTGTTCAGGCGGGTGCCGTGTTCAGGCGGGTGCTGTGTTCAGGCGGGTGCCGTGTTCAAGCGGGTGCTGTGTTCAGGCGGGTGCCGTGTTCAGGCGGGTGTTGTGTTCAGGCGGGTGTTGTTTTCAGGCGGGTGCCGTCTTCAGGCGGGTGTTGTGTTCAGGCGGGTGCCGTGTTCAGGCGGGTGTTGTGTTCAGGCGGGTGCCGTGTTCAGGCGGGTGCCGTGTTCAGGCGGGTGTTGTGTTCAGGCGGGTGTTGTTTTCAGGCGGGTGCCGTCTTCAGGCGGGTGTTGTGTTCAGGTAGTGGTCGTCTTAAGGAATGGGCACGGTTGACAGTTGCCAAGGGTTTTACGTTCCCAGGGGGCGTCCCACTTACAAGACATCAAGTTGCCCATGTTGCCGATGAATGTTGAAATATCTTTTGGCAATTTAAAGTTCTTTCAAAGAGCGGAGGGAAATAGATTTCCCTAGTTTGTAACTAGATTTTTTTTTAGATTTTAAAATCAACTCTATTGTTGGGGGGGGGGGGGTACTAGCTTACGAAAAATTCGATAAATTGTAAAAAAAATTATAGGAACCCAAAAAGTGTCTGAAAGAAACACTGTTCATAACGGATGTGAAACCTGGTTGTCAAGAAAGAAACACTGTTCATAAAGGATGTGAAACCTGGTTGTCAAGAAAGAAACACTGTTCATAACGGATGTGAAACCTGGTTGTCAAGAAATAAACACTGTTCATAACGGATGTGAAACCTGGTTGTCAAGAAAGAAACACACGTCAAATCGCATGGGCACCCTGCGCCCCACTCAAAATAAGCATAGCTCGTAACGAATGGGCACCCTGGGCCCCAATGAAAGAAACACTGGTCATAACGCATGGGCACCCTGGGCCCTAAACGCTTTGCCTTACATTACTTAAATATGTTAGAGAGGAGTGTGGTGTCCCAATGCACTACTTTGCCCACCGATGTCGTTAAGACGGTCCTGATCATCCATCGAATACTAGGTTGATGATGGAAAATTCCGTTATTTCTTGTTAGTTTATCAAGTTATAGAAGTCCAACCTAGGCAAAGATACTCATATATTACCCCGCAAAAATAATTCCCGTGGTAAAATAATGCCATAGTGAAAATATGGCCCTTGTGAAAATAATGCCCTTGGTAAAATAATGCCCTTTGTAAAATAATGCCCTTGGTAAAATAATGCCCTAGTGAAAATGGGAAATAATGCTCTTGGTAAAATAATGCCCTTGGTAAAATAATGCCCTAGTGAAAATGGGAAATAACGCCCTTGGTAAAATAATGCCCTCGGTAAAATAATGCCCTCGGTATTTAGTAGTCTTTACTTTTGTTATAATTGATGTTCCGAAATCTTGACTAATCAATTGTTGGTAAAATGTCTTGGGAAATCAGTTTCATGGATTGTGATACACTCGTGTTAAAACATTGACACTGCGCCTATGCAAGTAATAATTGGCGTCCCCTCGACAGCAAAAGTTAACACCATAAGTGTGCTCCATTATTTCCCGCCAGTGCTACACATTGGACTGGTCATGTCAATGTCTCATTGCCCCCCCCCCCCCCCGATATTGAACATTTATCAGGACCATTACAGAGTTGATCAACGGATCCATGGATATGTCATTTATGACGTTCGCCGCCTCACACCCCTTCTCCCCTTGCACCCCCACCATTCACTACCACCCCCATTCACCCCCACATTCACCCCTATTCTAGCCATCCTCCACTACGCCCCGCCTTACCATCATAACGCTACAATTTCATCTCGACCGAGTGCTCCACCCTCACTTCCTTATCCACCCTGCCCTCTATCAAACCATCCACTTACCCACATTCCTCTTATCCACACATTTCACACTATTACGGACCGTTATGAATTGAGAATTTAATCTCTTAATTTTAGACTATGGCTCGTTCTAGAAACAGTCCATAATAAAGGACGATACCAACATTAAAAATAATAACAAATAAAACGACAATCAAGGCCAGAGCTAATTACAATTAATAACTTTTTAATTTGTAAACTTCAAGTAAATAATAACAGCAAGAGAAATATGATTGAAATTATAAACTTACAGATTTGCTGGTACCGGTACTGTATATAAAAATACAACGAGCACAAAATGGTACGAGGAAATAGAAAAATCTACACTCAGTTAAATAATGACACATTGCACGACTCGTGATCAAAATAACATCTCTCTCTCGTCATTTATTCTTATCCCTTTTATACCCAGTTTCAGATGATCATTCTGGAAAAGGATTACGCAGTCTTACTGCTTCCCGCATTATCTAGATCGTTCTATCATGTTCCACAGAAACGGACGATAGTAAACAAAAGTATCAACAAAGGGATATTTTTTCTAGCCGCTCCAACACGGGACCGACTTGAAAAAGGTCATGCACGTGGAAGGCGGGCAAAGCGTGTCTCAAAATACGTCATCCCTCATAACGACACAACCCCTTACGTGAGTGATAGCTAATTATAATGACGCTGTCTACACCGAAAATTACACCGTTAAAATTTCAATGCAAGTAACATCCACTGTGACATATGAACCTTCGAGGAGCACGCTTCCTTATCATTACATCTAACTAAAAATAAGACTAATAAGAGCTACACAAACACTCTTATTTTAAAGATAATGTTTAAAAGATCGCTTTAAAAAATAATAATAGTTTTCTGACAAAGTGCTGTAAATTGTTGTTTTATTGTTACAAATACGGTCAAGGTCGCGCCAGTAACTGGGTTAATGGAAGAGTCTATGGCTTATTCGTTCCGGATCATTGATTCCTTATTCAATTTTTGTGTGCTCATGACTGGTCGTAAGGCGAGCAGTGTTTATGTCATACGGTCGAACCGATCTCGAAATGTGATGTGAACGCGAGGTTACGAACGGCGGGTGATATTTCGGCGTCCTGAAACAGTGTGTGTCTCCACAACGTTTGGCCTACTGAAAGAGCGTGTGTCTCCACATCGTGTGGCTCCTGAAAGAGTGTGTGTCTCCACATCGTGTGGCCTCCTGAAAGAGTGTGTGTCTCCACATCGTGTGGCCTCCTGAAAAAGTGTGTGTCTCCACATCGTGTGGCCTCCTGAAAGAGTGTGTGTCTACACAGTTAAACGCTGGTTTAATGTGAGCGTCAAACTGTGAACTCTGCACCTACAATTACGGTGTAACCTGGTTGTCAAATCCAAACAATATCTGAGATGGCACAAAACTCAGGGTCCATTGGGAGGTTCAAATCTCATGGTAACTGCGATGTCAAACTGTAGTGATAATTGAGATGTTAAAATGTCATGTTAACTGCGATGTCAAACTGTAGTGATAATTGAGATGTTAAACTGTCATGTTAACTGCGATGTCAAACTGTAGTGATAATTGAGATGTTAAACTGTCATGTTAACTGCAATGTCATACTGTAGTGATAATTGAGATGTCAAACTCTCATGTTGACTGCGATGTCAAAATGTAGTGATAATTGAGATGTCAAACTCTCATGTTGACTGCGATGTCAGTTTCTAGTACAAAACGTACATGTCAATCTCTGATGTAAACTTGTAAGTCAATATGTAGTGTCAATATGTAGTGTCAATATGTAGTGTCAATCTGTAGTGTCAACTGTGGTCGTTAAACTGTCATGTCAACTGTGGTTGTTAAACTGTCATGTCAACCGTGGTTGTTAAACTGTCATGTTAACTGTACAAAGAGCGGTTGCAGTGTACTGCCTCGAATGTCATGCTGTTTTCTGAACTGGCTCCTGGGGTCTGGCGGTACATGTCCTGGGGTCTGGTGGTACATTTCCTGGGGTCTGGTGGTACATGTCATGGGGTCTGGTGGTACATGTCCTGGTGTCTGGCGGTACATGTCCTAAGGTCTGGCGGTACATGTCCTGGGGTCTGGCGGTACATGTCCTGGGGTCTGGCGGTACATGTCCTGGGGTCTGGCGGTACATGTCCTGGGGTCTGGTGGTACATGTCCTGGGGTCTGGCGGAACATGTCCTGGGGTCTGGTTGTACATGTCCTAGTGTCTGTTAGTGCATATCCTGGGGTATATTAGTTCATATCCTGGGGTCTGTTAGTTCATATCCTGGGGTCTGTTAGTTCATATCCTGGGGTCTGTTAGTTCATATCCTGGGGTCTGTTAGTTCATATCCTGGGGTCTGATAGTTCATATCCTTGGGTCTGATAGTTCATATCATGGGGTCTGATATTTCATATCCTGGGGTCCGATAGTTCATATCCTGGGGTCTGATAGTTCATATCCTGGGGTCTGATAGTTCATATCATGGGGTCCGATAGTTCATATCCCGGGGTCTGTTAGTTCCTGCCCTGGTGTCTGGTTGTTCATATCCTGGGGTCTGATAGTTCATATCATGGGGTCTGTTAGTTCATATCCTGGGGTCTGTTAGTTCCTATCCTGGGGTCTGTTAGTTCATATCCTGGGGTCTATTATTTCATATCCTGGAGTCTGTTAGTTCATATCCTGGGGTCTGTTAGTTCATATCTTGGGGTCTGATAGTTCATATCCTGGGGTCTGTGCGTTCATATCCTGGGGTCTGATAGTTCATATCCTGGGGTCTGATTGTTCATATCCTGGGGTCTGATAATTCATATCCCGGTATCTGGTAGTTCATAATGACGCCTAATGGACAGCTGTTTGTATTCAGTTAGTGCCGGGTGTGTGTGTCAACATCATAGTGGGCAGCTGAAGAGTATGTGCATCTGTGTAAAACTGTGCCGTTACAGTTGACACACTTTGGCTTGATCGATAGAACTGAGTGGCTAATGTTGACCCAATTTGGAAATTTCTAAGGCTGTGTTTGTTTTTTGTACTGACAATAATAGAACTGTCAACTGACTGTTGATGACACTGGCCTTGGCATTTCAATCAATTCACGTCACCATTTTTGGGGGCTATGAGTTAGGGTTCAGGGGTCAGGCTTAGACTTAGACAAGTCTGATTCGGACTGCTGCGCAGGAATTCATAAATTACTTAATGTACACGACGTGTGACAAAATCTTTGACCCGGACTACATTTATAAATCAAATAAATGTATCGATTCTCCAATAGAAAACATCGAAAATAAGTTTAGTCTCGCAAATGCGGATTCTTATTATTTTGTTATTCTTTGTTATTGTTGTAAAAAGACGGCTAGCTATTTGTTTCGATTTGTTCATGGCGATATGAGGTTGAGGCACGGCTGTAAGAATGTTCTTATGTTTGTTAATATAATTTTAATATTTTTTTATAACGTTATAAAATGTGACTGATGATACGAAGGGTCGAGAGACTACAATCAGGTGGAAGTAGAAGGAAATATGTGAAGCAAGTTATTGGAGAGCATGTGGGGGGGGGGGGAGAGAAGTGGCAACTAAACAAACATTGAGAATTTTATGGCGTCTTTTCTTCAGGTCTTAGACCCCTTACTTGACACATTTCCTTGATATGTGACTGAAAAACTTTTTACCTCAAGCCAATCGATGAAATTGATTTGTATATTTTAAAATTCTGTAATTTACTTTTAGATATATCGGTCCACAGAGTCTACGTGACGGATTAGGATATTATAGCTCCACAGAGTCTATGTCGCGGAATAAGACATTATCAGTCCACAGAGTCTGCTTGTCGGAATAAGACATTATCAGTCCACAGAGTCTGCGTGACGTAATAATAATAATAATAATAAAGTTCCTTTGAAAAATCATGCTTCATCCCCAAAGGCTAGAAGCGCGGTACAAAAACAAAGCTGGGAGATAATAACTAGCTGGAAAAGATGGTAGACAACTTCACCCCAGAAGGTGTTTGCGAAATAGATGAGTTTTTAAATTAGTCTTGAAGGACTAAACCGTCTGGCTGTGTCTGAGAGCGTCAGGAAGGGTGTTCCAAATGGTTGGGCCAGCAAATGCGAACGTGCGCTTTCCGTAAGTCTCAAGTCGAACACGCGGTATCGAGAGTTTGCCACTATCGGATGAGCGGAGTTGTCTAGTGGGTACATAAGGCGTCATGAGCGCTTGGAGATAGGACGGTGCCAGGTCATGCAAGCAGCGGTAGCACAGAGTTGCAATTTTGTACTCTATGTGAGCGCGGAACTGCAGCCAATGCAGTTCTCTCAAAAGAGTTTTAGGATGGAATAAGACATTATCAGTACATAGAGTCTATATCACAGAATAAGACATTATAGGTCCTTAGAGTGTAGTTGTAGAATAAGACATTGTCAGTCTATAGAGTCTACTTGTCAGAATAAGACATTATCAGTCCATAGAGTCTATGTGACGGAATGAGACATTATCAGTCCATAGAGTTTATTAGACGTTTCAAAGATTCAATGTTTGTATACAAAAAAAATAAAAAAACGAATTAACTTGAATCCTTGTAGCCATACCAATTTATTAATTGGTAATCCGAACACGGCTCGGCAAGCCCTGATCTCGTTTGTCAATAATTATTGATATGCGTTTTTCGAGGGTAGTAGACTATTTAAAAAAAAACTGCTTCACTTTTGACACGCTTCGTTTAGTATTGCATCCACGTCTGATCGGATTATTCTATCAATAGTGGCTAATCGGATCTAACTTGTTTTTCTTGTGAGAATTCGTTAACAGCTACGTTAAGCCGACGTATTTCTCCGACTGTTTACCGTGATCGCTCCACTCACTGAGCGTAGACGGTGGTATAATATGTTACACGAAATTCTTGATTGATTAATTGCAGTTTGGTTTCCTCTCACACCGAAGCATGTGCGAGGATCATTGGGGGGGGGGGGGGAGGAGGAGGGGTGGAATGGTACATCACGTCACGCAGTTAACAGCAAGAGAGTTCAGGCGGATATCACGTTGCTTAAGAGAAGATCGGGGGGGGGGGTGAGGTTTAACTCTACTCTACATGAACGGTAACGAGTCGTAGCGTGATCGAATTAAGATGAATCGGTGGCTTGAGCGTGCTCGTGTGTGTCTGCGTGTGTGTGTTTGTGTGTGGATGCGTGTGTGTGTTTGTGTGTGTCTGCGTGTGTGTGTTTGTGTGTGCGTGTGTTTGTTTGTGTGTGTCTGCGCGGATTGCATGTGTCGACCAGATGAGAGTGTGTTTTTATTGCGTTGACTTTGTTTACTTTGATCGCTGGAATTAGTGTATATCTTCCAGTGAGTGGGTCTGCTGACCAGCCGAGATAGTGTCTGCTGACCAGCCGAGAGTGTGTCTGCTGACCCGCCGAGAGTGTATCTGCTGACCAGCCGAGAGTGTGTCCGTCGACTAACTGAGAGAGTGTTTAATTTTATTGCTTAGTTCTGTAGTATCACTGCCTGGGTGTCTGAGACACCTGAACGTATCTGACACATGAGTCAATGAGTGTGTAAGAAGGTATTGCTTTAAAAGACATAATGCATGTTTTCCACTCGGGCTCGCCTCTTCGTACACCTACGTCATTTTAACTAAAACTATGTAAAGTAAGCCTTGAAACATGTCAACAACAAAAAATTGTTTTGTTTTGTTGGCGGAGAAAAGAAATGATTGTGGTCAGATAAAAGAAACGATTGTGATCAGAGAACAGAAATGATTGTGGTCAGATAATAGAAACGATTGTGATCAGAGAACAGAAATGATTGTGGTCAGATAATAGAAACGATTGTGATCAGTGAACAGAAATGATTGTGATCAGATAATAGAAACGATTGTGATCAGAGAACAGAAATGATTGTGGTCAGAGAAAAGAAACGATTGTGGCCAGAGAAAATAAATGATTGTGGCCAGAGAACAGAAATGATTGTGACCAGAGAACAGAAACAATTTTAGTCAGAGAACAGTAATGATTGTGATCAGAAAACAGAAATGATGGTGATCAGAGAACAGAAATGACTCGGGTCAGAGAACATAGATGATTGTGATCAAAGAATAGAAATGATTGTGATCAGATAGAAGTGAATGTGTTGAGAGAATAGAAATGATTGTGATCAGTGAATAGAAATGATTGTAATCAGAGAAGATAAATGATTGTGGTCAGAGAACAGAAATGATTGTGGCAGAGGCGTAGCGTATGGGGTACTGGGGGTTACAGATGTACCCGGGCGCCAGCTAGTTAGGGGCACCAAAATGTGCTTTGGCATTATTTTATTGATGAAAATAATGGGTTTGAGAGTTGAAAAAAATTAAAAGAGGGCGCTTTAAAATGAATCTTGTCCCCGGGCGCCAAACACTCTAGCTACGCCTCCGGATTGTGGACAGAGATCAGAAATAATTGTGATCAGTTTTACGTACCGTTATAAGATTAGAGAATTGAATCTCTTATTTGTCTATATCGCTCTGTGACAAACAGTACACAACAAAAGGCGATACCATAAATTAAATAGAATAACAAAGAAAACGATATCCCCAAACTAGGGCTGATTGATAATTTTTTTTAGGTTAATTAAAAATTACAAAATGAAAAAGAAATAAAAACTAAAGCTATTTTCTTACAGTACAGTGATGAGTTATACCGGTACAATGTTGAAAAAGGTACAATGCTTAAAACAGATACACACAGGGAGTAAATATAAATATACTAATATTTGTCTCGTATCGTGATAGCCAATATCTCTTCCTGTCGCCGAATCTCTCTAGGCGTGTATATAGCCTGTTTCAGAGACAATTATAGAACAGGCTTACACATTGTATTCCTTTTTTTTTCTATATATTTTTACAGAATTCTAAAAATGCAGGCTATAGATCGTATTTATTTGTAAACAGGGTCAAGAGAGACTATTTTTAATCAGCCAAACCCAAAGACGCGGTGCCGAACTTGGGTTCAGCTAAGGTTCATTTACGGGGAAAGATGACGTAAACACGTCGTTTACATAATATCAGAGTACAGAAATGATTGTTATCAAAGAACATAAATTATTGTGGTCAAAGAACAGAAATGATTATGGTCAGACATTCTTGATTTAGCGAAACTGTTAAATCGGAAATCCTTTAAATTCGACATAAAGCTAGACGCCCATAACACCCCTACCCCCGCCGCCCCGCCACCCCCCCCCCCCCCACGGCCCTGAAGATGTAATCGACAGAATGTTACCTATCGTTATATTTTTATCTTTTCTGTATTGTGAAGACTTTCTGCGCATTGTCGTGTAAAATGATTGTAAGACAGGTGTGGCTAATTTGATCCAGACAATAAGGAGGATACGATCCCATCTAGTTTAGTTTAGGTTTTAAACATGCAAAGCTAGGGTACTTTCCTTTTATGAGCCGAGCAAAGGTATAGGCTAAGCTCTCTCAATTACAGCGCAAAGGTATAGGCTAAGCTCTCTCAATTACAGCGCAAAGGTATTATAGGGTAAGTTATTTTTATGAGCGACCAAAGGAAACATAACGGATAACGTAACCAGCGCGATGTAAAAATATTCTTTCAGATGTTCCGAGGCACGAGACGTAGCAGATATTTTTTTTTATATATACATTTTTTTTTATTATGGTGGCTACCGTATGTGATTTAAGTGATGATTCGTCTGCATTAACATTATTGGTTAATGAATGTAAATCAGTTTTCGGGTTAGCCTAAGCATTCCCACAAGGTTTCATTTCCTGAGATTCCTACACCGGGACGCGCGAAGTCTGTTGTAAGACTTGTTTCTAAAGAGCGCATATTACGATTTCCCACCTCGCTGAGAGGAATAAGCGGGCACATGATGCACACAAAGTTGTGTCAAATGAAGGAGGGGAAAATCTGAAGATCTACTGGTTGGTCTCATCTTTGTGTTTTTTTAGAACCATTATTACATCATATATTACGTTCACAAAGATCTTCTTTCAAAAAAAAAAAAAAAAAAAAAAAAAAAAAAGGCTAATAGATCTTCTGTGTATTGATGTCGTGCTAATAAATTAGTTTACAGACTTTTGGGTGCTGGATTCATGGTGTGACATTAACATGACCCGTGTCCTAGTTGAGTTGAGCGTTGTCTCTAAAGTCAGCAGACTTGAGTAGTATATTACTTAACATATTAAATCTACTGCGGATGAACATATAAAATGCACTTTTATAAATTACCTTGCGTCAGTCCATCAGAAACGTATACATTGTTTCATATGTTTCAATTAACAGATTACCCTGATTTTCTGTGGAATAAACATAACTATTATTTAACCGAATTTCTCTGTTTGTAAAACTCAGTGCATGATTCCTTGAGTGGTAGAGGTAATCATGCACAGTGGGGGAAATGGTAATCATGCACAATGAGTTTAGTGTTATCATGCACTGTCATGTTAGGGTTATCATGCGCTTTCAGGTAAGTGTTATCATGCACTGTCAGGTTAGCGTTATCATGCACTGTGAGTTTAGTGTTGTAATGCACTGTGGGACTTGGGTAATTATACACGGTTTGGTATGGGTAATCATGCACTTCGGGGTAGGGAATACTTCTGCAGTGTAAGAGGTAAAGGGTGATGCATTGTAAGAGGTAAAGGGTGATGCAGTGTAAGAGGTAAAGGGTGATGCAGTGTAAGAGGTAAAGGGTTATGCAGTGTAAGAGGTAAAGGGTGATGCAGTATAAGAGGTAAAAGGTGATACAGATTGCTTCTGTTTTGTTATGAATCTGTCTTGACATGTTTTTGTGTAAGGTAGGTAGTGTTTCTGAGCATGCCGTTGTGGTAGTGTTTCTGAGCATGCCGTTGTGGTAGTGTTTCTGAGCATGCCGTTGTGGTAGTGTTTCTGAGCATGCCGTTGTGGTAGTGTTTCTGAGCATGCCGTTGTGGTAGTGTTTCTGAGCATGCCGTTGTGGTAGTGTTTCTGAGCATGCCGTTGTGGTAGTGTTTCTGAGATGCTAGAACCAAAGACATGACAAGATTGGGGTCCCCTTAGAGCAGCGTTTCTCAACCTGTGGGTCGCGACCCCTTTGGGGGTCGCACGACCCTTTCCCAGGGGTCGCCTAAGACCACTTGAAAACACATGCTCTATAGTTATGAAGTATAATCTAAAAAAATTTTGTGGCTGGGGGTCGCCACAACACGGTGAACTTATTAAAGGGTCGCGGCCATAGACAGGTTGAGAACCACTGCCTTAGAGCAACACTGGAATGAACGCATTGGACACTGGGAGTATGTTTGTTGAACTAAGAGAAACTGTTTTAAAGTCCGTTGGAGAGTTGTGGACCAAAATTTTGCTATCTTTTGTGCGCCTTTTGACATTTTGGCGTCTCTGATCTTAGTCCTTGAAAAATTAAAGTTTTGTGGTTACTATTTGTAAGTGACCTTCAGCGCAATGATATTATGACCATAGTATCTAAGTGACCTTCAAAGTAGTGATATAATGACCATGTTATCTAAAAGACCTTCAAAGTAGTGAAATGATGACCACTTTATCTAAAAGACCTTCAAAGTAGTGATATGATGAACATAATTTCTAACTGACCGTCAATGCAATGATATAATGACCCTATTATCAAAGAGACATTCAAAGCAGTGATATAATGATCACATTTCCTAAGTGACCTTCAAAGCAGTGATATTTCTAGTCCACAAGAATCGCTTAGTACGCCTTTCAATTTAAATAACATATAACAATGAAGGAAGAACTACCCCCCCCCCCTTTGGCTCGTTCATTCATTCAGCAAGAGAAGCACCCCCACGAGGCATCCCTAGGCGCCTGCTTGCTGACGTGCAGCCGAAACGGGGGGCGACCATTTTTTCCCTACAACCCAATCTCGCAAGAAATAAATTACTCTAATCACAGCCTCGTGGCGATAAACCAGTGTGTCTTTAGCTGAATGTCTTGCCAAACCTCGCGTGCTCGTATCCAATTACTTAAGGATATCTCACCGATATCAAACCCAGCTTTACAACTCAAAGATTACAAGGTTGTTTTTTTCTAAAAGTAAATGAAGAGATTTGGCCATTAGATATATTTTTTTTATGTCGAGCCGTTTCATTACGCTGGTGATACAGGGATTTAGAGTAGGGATATAATTTCTATAAAATATCAATACAATATTTGAAATTTATGTTCTGTTTTTTGTTGCATACAGTCTTTTTTATTGAAGGTGACAATTACGTTTGATTAGCCCGAAATAATAAGCGGATTAAGTTGATTACTGTGGGAAATATGATATGATGCTAGCGATTATTAGTTGGAGTAAACAGTTGGAAATAAGGTATAATGTTAGCGTCTAATAGTTGGAGTAAACAGTGTGAAATATGATATGATGCTACCGATTATTAGTTGGAGTAAACAGTGGGAAATATGATTTGGAACGAGGCTACGCCTTGCAGGCACGCATAGACTCGAGCTCCCGATTGATTGCAATTTTTTGTGTGTTTTACTGATTTTCGTATTGTTATTTCTGTATTGGATATCCGCCATGGATCGCTACTTTGATTCGGCTATGTTTTCTGTCCCTTCAGACTTAGGATTTTTGTGGATTTGGATTTTCTTTTTTGCAAAGGTCAGTGAAATTTGCCGCCTACACGGTCGGCCATCTTTGTCGTCACCAAGGTCATCACTTGGTCAAGTCGATGATACGGTCAAGTCGATGATACGGTCAGTGACACACCCCGGCCCCAGAGAGGTAACCGACCTGTGCTTGTATACACACGTGATCGGCTATTGTCATTAAATACCAAGCGTACGCATCTGACCGGTGACCTCGTGTGTCGAATAAAAGAACTTCTGATTGCTCGAGGCCTGCCCCGGAAGCGCACCCGTCGTGGTGGGAGACGGAAAAAACAACAACAACAACAACTTGTCACTCAATCATCACCAAGGCCTACTCTACGCTACTCTAACCCTTCCAACCTCATTCACATCAAAACCTCTCCACATCCAAGCAACAGACAGCTTCGCATCGCCTCATTCAACGCACAATCGCTTGGCTCTTATGAGAAACGCATCGCAGTCTCCGAATTTATCACTGATAGGCAGATTGACATTCTGTTTATTCAGGAGACCTGGTTTCGGCTGACTGGCGATGAAGGGAAGTGTTCCGATCTCGCTCCAACTGGCTATTCTGCCCGATCATTTCCTCGTTCAACTCGCGGTGGAGGCCTTGCTATTATCTACAGAGACACCTTGTCCCATCATACAGCTTTTCTCACAGACCTCCCATTCGCTCATACATCTTTTGAAGTCGTTCAACTTACCCTGTCAGTGCCCCAGCAGAACGTTCATTTTATGTGCATTTATCGTATATGCCCTAGCAGGAAAAATAAACTTACTGATGCTGTGTTTCATCGTGAGTTTCCGGATCTGCTAGATTATTGCAACACATTGGCTGGCACTTATATGGTAGTAGGCGATATGAACATTCACTTCGACCAGCCACAGAACCCCTCCACTGCCAGGAGGATGGACCTTTTGGACTTATTTAGTCTTCACCAATCAGTCGACCAACCGACTCATAATCGTGGACATGTTCTTGACTGGGTGATACATAGGCCTCATGATTGTGTAGTTAGATCTGCTTCAATCACTCAAGAGCTGTCCTCTGACCACTTTTGTGTTATTTGCGAGCTTAGCGTTAGGGCCCCCAATCCTCTCCCTCAGCTCAGGGAGGTCCGCAGTCTGCGAACAATAAACAGGAATGCCTTTAAGCACGACCTAAGTTTAGAAGTGTCCCCCGCCCTCTGCCCTACTTTGGAAACGCTAGACCGTGCATTGCGCGCTGTGCTTGATCGGCACGCCCCTGTCACCCGCCGCAATGTTAGGTTAGCACGGTCAGCTCCCTGGTATGCGACCATAAGGGAAGAACTACGCAGTGCCAAGAAAGAGCGCCGTAGTGCAGAAAAAAAGTGGCTAAGGTCAGGTCTTGTGGTTTTTAGGCAGATCTATTCTACTGCCAAGAAGCGTGTCACTCAGATTGTTTGTCATGCTAAGACTTTATATTTTAGCCAAAAGATAATTATGGGTAAAACAAACAGGCAGTTGTTTGATGTTTGTAGCCACCTCAGTGGGAGTAAAAAAGGAACTGCTCTCCCATCAGTGTTTCCGTTGCCCGAGCAACCAGATATTTTTTGTGATTTCTTCATAAGCAAAGTTGCTGACATTCGCGCTGACCTTGATCGTCTTGACGCACCGGCCCTAGATTTTCCTTCTTCTTCTTGTGTTAGTTCACATTTCGATGTTTTTAAACCTGTTTCAGAACTAGAGGTTAAAAATATTATTCTAAAATCTAAACCTACGTCATGTTCTTTGGACCCCATCCACACCCCCCTGTTGGTTGAGTCATTAGATCATTTGCTCCCAACGATAACACACATAATCAATGAAAGCTTGTTTTCTGGCACTGTTCCATCTATTTGTAAGTCAGCTATCATCAAACCTTTGCTTAAGAAACCTGGTCTGGATGAAAATAATTTAAAAAACTACAGACCTGTATCTAATTTATCATTTTTATCTAAAGTCATTGAAAAACTAGTTCTGAAACAGCTTTTTGCTTACTTAAATGACCACTCTCTTCTCAGTCCTAATCAGTCAGCCTATAGACCTTTCCACTGCACAGAGACAGCTCTCTTAAAAGTCACCAATGACCTCTTGCTCGCATTGGACAGCGGTAATGTCTCCATCCTGATCCTCTTAGATCTCAGTGCGGCCTTTGACACTGTTGACCATGGAACCCTTTACAAAACCCTTGAAAATTATTTTGGCATTTCTGGTTCTGTTTTGTCTTGGTTTAGGTCGTTCCTCTCCAATAGAACGCAGGCGGTCTCTATCGATGACTTTCTCTCCGGCAGTGCTGATTTGGTGTACGGAGTGCCACAGGGGTCAGTTTTGGGCCCGGTTCTATTCACATTGTACACCAGGCCACTGCTCCTCTTGCTTGGGAGGCATGCTGTTTAGAGCCAGTCATTCGCAGATGACACGCAGCTATACAAGCATACCCATCCCTCTCTTGTGGATTCCGCTGTCCAGACTTTGCAGGAGTGCATTGGTGATGTTAAGTCTTGGATGACACACAGCAAGTTGAAGCTGAACGATGACAAAACGGAAGCACTCCTCATTCACAATCACAAATCATCATCTACCTCAACTCTCCCCAACTCATTTCAAGTAGGTAACGCCGACATACAGTTTACATCCTCTGCTAGGAATCTTGGTTATATTCTTTCTAACAACATGTCTCTTGATAAACATATCTCTCACACTTGTCGTTCTGCATACACCGCTATCCGTCAGATCAGCTCCATCCGCCACTACCTCACAGTTAGCGCAACAAAAACACTAGTCTGTGCTCTTGTTCTCTCTCGTCTTGACTATTGCAACTCTCTTCTGTCAGGTTCACCAAAACACTTCATAGAAAAACTACAAAAGATTAAAAATTCAGCTGCTAGGCTAGTTCTAAAGGCAAAAAAACGTGATCATGTCACTCCACTACTCCACTCACTTCATTGGCTTCCTATACAGGCACGCATTGATTACAAGCTGTCTGTTCTCTGTCATAACTTTTTCTCAGATTCCTGCCCTTCCTATCTAACCGAACTTCTTTCTGTCTATTCACCCCTTCGACAGCTTCGCTCCTCCGCAGACACGCGTATTCTGTCCGTTGCTAAGACACGCACTAAAACATATGGTGAACGATCTTTCTCTTTCTGCGCCCCCAAACAATGGAATTCTCTGCCACTTAACATCCGCAATATACCAACCACACAGGCCTTCAAAACTGCACTCAAAACACATCTCTTTAAACTTTATTACCCCGACTGATTCCCCACATCTGACCGATAAACGATGCTGCTAGCTGCCGTCCATGGTATGTCATGTAAAAGTTCTGGGGTGGGTGGGGTGAATATGAATTTGTTTTTGTTTTGTCTCTATACAGCTGTTTTTTGTATCACATAAATGCACTTTATTTTTATGTACAGCGCGGTGAGCCTAGCCCTAGGCTGGGGTACCGCGCTATATAAGACAACATATAATAATAATAATAATATGATGCTAGCGATTATTAGTTGGAGTAAACAGTGGGAAATATAATATGATGCTAGCGTCTAACATTTGGAGAAAACAGTGTGAAATATGATATGATGCTAGCGATTATTAGTTGGAGTAAACAGTGGGAAATATGATATGATGCTAGCGTCTAACATTTGGAGAAAACAGTGGGAAATATGATATGATGCTAGCGTCTAACATTTGGAGAAAACAGTGGGAAATATGATATGAGGCTAGCATCTAATAGTTGGAGTAAGCAGTGGGAAATATGATATGATGCTAGCGTCTAATAGTTGGAGTAAGCAGTGGGAAATATGATATGATGCTAGCGTCTAATAGTTGAAGTAAGCAGTGGGAAATATGATATGATGCTAGATTCTAACAGTTGGAGTAAACTAATGCTATGGGGGTGAATATTTTGTTGGTCGAGTTTTTTTTCCCGCTGCCGTGTTTTTGATAACATAATTTAGAGATGTTGAAATGATCCACACAACAACTAGTACTAGGAAGATAGTGATCACATACATATGCCAAACTTGTCTCTGTTTCAAGATTCACCGTAGTCCCATCTGATGTTTCCAAACATTGAACTTCATTCATATATGACAACCTCTCAGTCAATCTAATGCTACCAAACATATCAGTCAATCTAATGCTATCAAACCTCTCAGTCAATCTAATGCTGTCAAATATATCAGTCAATCTAATGCTATATAAAACCTCTCAGTCAATCTAATGCTATCAAACCTCTCAGTCAATCTAATGCTGTCAAATATATCAGTCAATCTAATGCTATATAAAACCTCTCAGTCAATCTAATGCTATCAAATCTATCAGTCAGTCTAATGCTATACAACCTCTCAGTCAGTCTAATGCTATCAAACCTATCAGTCAGTCTAATGCTACCAAACCTATCAGTCAGTCTAATGCTACCAAACCTATCAGTCAATCTAATGCTATCAAACCTATCAGTCAATCTAATGCTATGAAACCTATCATATCTCTAATGCTATGAAATCTATCAGTCAATCTAATGTTATCAAACCTATCAGTCAATCTAATGCTATCAAATCTATCAGTCAATCTAATGCTATCAAATCTATCAGTCAATCTAATGTTATCAAACCTATCAGTCAATCAAATGCTATCAAACCAATCAGTCAATCTAATGCTATCAAACCTATCAGTCAATCAAATGCAATCAAACCTCTCAGTCAATCAAATGCTATCAAACCTATCAGTCAATCTAATGCTATCAAACCTATCAGTCAATCTAATGCTATCAAACCTATCAGTCAATCTAATGCTATCAAACCTATCAGTCAATCTAATGCTATCAAAACTATCAGTCAATATAATGCTATATAACCTCTCAGTCACTCTAATGTTATAAATCCTATCAGTCAGTCTAATGTTATGAAACCTATCAGCCAGTCTAATGCTATCAAACAACTTTTAAAAAAAATGTTACAAACAAAATTTGAATCGATGAACACCGTTCCCTCAAAAAAAATCACAAACGAGAACACATACAAAAATGTTAATAGTTAAAATTATGTGGCGAATCATATCTCAGACATAAATGCTAGAATATTGTTCAGAGCAATATAATGCTTTGTTCACTACCCTTCCCCCACGAAAAACAAAGGCGTTGCTTAAACTTCATGTTCTGTTGAGATTCGCCCCTGACTTAAACCATTTCCCTTTATCGCCCCGATCCCGGGTCATGATCACGTTGGCTAACCATCCACCCCCCCCCCACCTCCCTAAAAAACCTCTTGATCTGACTGTTGATAAAAACTGTAACAATTGCTTGCAGGATACGTCTCCCATAAATCTCCCAAAGAGCGGCTGTACTTTCGCTCTGCGTTTGTTTGGGATCTGAGGTTACACAGCCTTGAATCAGCATCAAATGTTTCAACGAAGAAACAAAATCTTTTCTACTAATCTCCGCCTAATCCGCCATTAGTGAACGTTGCATGAATCATAATCTCGGTAATGATTTCATGCCAAACATATGAGATCTCTTATCTCAGATTAAACTTTTCTACATCGGACAAAAAGCTCTATATTATGACATCACACCCGTTGGCCAATTTTTAAAACTTAAATCCCCCCCCCCTTTTCCCCAATAACTTTTAATGAAGAAAATTTTAAAAATGGCGATAGGACCATGTAATTTTTTAATTAATTTTTAAATGAAAAGAATCAAGAGTCGCGGTTTTTTTGCCAACATATTTAATGCGCGTGTAGTCGCAAAGCTGATTTTCGATCTTTCAGATGTGGTCGCCATTAAGCTGATGGAGTGAAACATTGTTGCCGTTGATCTCTTGGACGTCACTGCAGATCTTCATATCGACTCGACAATGCATTCCAAGTTGGCAGTGGCGTAGCTAGAGTGTTTGGCGCCCGGGGACAAGATTCATTTTAAAGCGCCCTCTTTTCCTGTTTCAACTCTCAAACCCATTTTTCTCATCAATAAAATAATACCAAAGCACATTTTGGCGCCCCTAACTAGCTGGCGCCCGGGTACATCTGTACCCCCTGCCCCCCCTACGCTACGCCTCTGCAAGTTGGGATTAGCAAACAGCATATTGGGGGGGGGGGGCATGCCGTGATTTCTGTGACGTTACGGCCGACCCCAGTCACCTGTTCAATACTCGTTACCAGTGCTATGTGTCTACGGTATATTTTCCTCCATAAATATGATAAAGTCCGACCCCCTGGGTGGGGTCAAAGACCCACATTTACCTTTTCACAACTGTGCTTTATAATGTTTATGGAGGAATCAGTAAGCAGTGGCAGATTTAGGTGGAAGACTGTCAGTTATATTTTAAGCACTTCCCCAGGGGGGAGTACGCGGTCAGATAAACAAGTTTTACGTTTCGTAAGTCAATGAAAACAGTAAATATTCCTCGACTAGTGTTTATAGACTAGTGGCTAGACTTGTAAAGTGTGTACATAAGAGATCTGAAACTTTTATCAACTCAACCCATCGTTAGCTTTACTGAAATTGAAGTAAGAATTTACTGCGGTGAGCCGAGAATAGTTTGGTGGCCGTAGTGCCAAAACTACAAAATAAAAGTCATCTACAAGTCATTATAAAAAAGTCGCTATCTACAAGTCATTATATACATGTCATTATATACAAGTCGTTATCTACAAGTCAATATCAACAAGTCAATATCTACAAGTCAATATCTACAAGTCAATATCTACAAGTCAATATCTACAAGTCAATATATACACGTCACTATCTACACGTCAATATCTACACGTCATTATATACACGTCATTATATACACGTCATTATATACACGTCATTATATACACGTCATTATATACACGTCATTATATACACGTCATTATATACACGTCATTATATACACGTCATTGTATAAAAGGCATCACAGTTAAGTCTTTATTAATCATTGTCCCTGCTTACACCATGCTACACATTTACTTTAAAAGGCGCACCAAAAGTGTGGACCACCTATGGGCGCCCATGGGACCACCCCATTAAGTTCTTGGCTCATTTTGCATAAACAATGAAAAATGAAATGTTATTATGGGACGATTTGACTAGAAAATTGAATTCAACGAATAATCCCATCAGTGGCGTAGGAAGGTGGCGTGGAGGGTGTGGTCCGCTCCCGTCGGCTCTTTGGCCCACTGCGAGGTTTTTGTCGTGATAGTCAGGCGCAAAAACCTTGGATCGCCCCTGGGGGAACTAACCCTAGCTACGTCACTTATTATGTTAAGCATGATGACTCATTGTTCTAATGGCACAATGGGCATATGGGGTGGATGGTCAACGTCATGGGCATATGGGGTGGATGGTCAACGTCATGGGCATATGGGGTGGATGGTCAATGTCATGGGCATATGGGGTGGATGGTCAACGTCATGGGCATATGGGGTGGATGGTCAACGTCATGGGCAAATGAGGGGGATGGTCAACGTCATGGGCAAATGAGGTGGATGGTCAACGTCATGGGCAAATGGGGGGGATGGTCAACGTCATGGGCAAATGAGGTGGATGGTAAACGTCATGGGCATATGGGGTGGATGGTCAACGTCATGGGCAAATGAGGGGGATGGTCAACGTCATGGGCAAATGAGGTGGATGGTCAACGTCATGGGCAAATGAGGGGGATGGTCAACGTCATGGGCAAATGAGGTGGATGGTCAACGTCATGGGCAAATGAGGTGGATGGTCAACGTCATGGGCATATGAGGTGGATGGTCAACGTCATGGGCAAATGAGGTGGATGGTCAACGTCATGGGCAAATGAGGTGGATGGTCAACGTCATGGGCATAAGAGGTGGATGGTCAACGTCATGGGCATATGGGGTGGATGGTCAACGTCATGGGCATATGAGGTGGATGGTCAACGTCATGGGCATATGGGGTGGATGGTCAACGTCATGGGCATATGAGGTGGATGGTCAACGTCATGGGCAAATGAGGTGGATGGTCAACGTCATGGGCAAATGAGGTGGATGGTCAACGTCATGGGCAAATGAGGTGGATGGTCAACGTCATGGGAATATGAGGTGGATGGTCAACGTCATGGGCATATGGAGTGGATGGTCAACGTCATGGGCATATGAGGTGGATGGTCAACGTCATGGGCAAATGAGGTGGATGGTCAACGTCATGGGCAAATGAGGTGGATTGTCAACGTCATGGGCATATGGGGTGGATGGTCAACGTCATGGGAATATGGGGTGGATGGTCAACGTCACAGGCATATGAGGTGGATGGTGAACGTCATGGGCAAATGAGGTGGATGGTCAACGTCATGGGCAAATGAGGTGGATGGTCAACGTCATGGGCAAATGAGGTGGATGGTCAACGTCATGGGCAAATGAGGTGGATGGTTAACGTCATGGGCAAATGAGGTGGATGGTCAACGTCATGGGCAAATGAGGTGGATGGTCAACGTCATGGGCAAATGAGGTGGATGGTCAACGTCATGGGCAAATGAGGCTGATGGTCAACGTCATGGGAAAATGATGTGGATGGTCAACATCATGGGCAAATGAGGTGGATGGTCAACGTCATGGGCAAATGAGGTGTATGGTCAACGTCATGGGCAAATGAGGTGGATGGTCAACGTCATGGGCAAATGAGGTGGATGGTCAACGTCATGGGCAAATGAGGTGGATGGTCAACGTCATGGGCATATGAGGTGGATGGTCAACGTCATGGGCATATGAGGTGGATGGTCAACGTCATGGGCAAATGAGGTGGATGGTCAACGTCATGGGCAAATGAGGTGGATGGTCAACGTCATGGGCAAATGAGGTGGATGGTCAACGTCATTGGCAAATGAGGTGGATGGTCAACGTCATGGGCATATGAGGTGGATGGTCAACGTCATGGGCAAATGAGGTGGATGGTCAACATCATGGGCATATGAGGTGGATGGTCAACGTCATGGGCAAATGAGGTGGATGGTCAACGTCATGGGAAAATGAGGTGGATGATCAACATCATGGGCATATGGGGTGGATGGTCAACGTCACGGGCATATGGGGTGGATGGTCAACATCATGGGCATATGAGGTGGATGGTCAACGTCATGGGCAAATGAGGTGGATGGTCAACGTCATGGGCAAATGAGGTGGATGGTCAACGTCATGGGCAAATGAGGTGGATGGTCAACGTCATGGGCAAATGAGGTGGATGGTCAACGTCATGGGCAAATGAGGTGGATGGTCAACGTCATGGGCAAATGAGGTGGATGGTCAACGTCATGGGAATATGAGGTGGATGGTCAACGTCATGGGAATATGAGGTGGATGGTCAACGTCATGGGCATATGAGGTGGATGGTCAACGTCATGGGCAAATGAAGTGGATGGTCAACGTCATGGGCAAATGAGGTGGATGGTCAACGTCATGGGCATATTGGGTGGATGGTCAACGTCATGGGAATATGGGATGGATGGTCAACGTCACGGGCATATGGTGTGGATGGTCAACGTCATGGGCAAATGAGGTGGATGGTCAACGTCATGGGCAAATGAGGTGGATGGTCAACGTCATGGGCAAATGAGGTGGATGGTCAACGTCATGGGAATATGAGGTGGATGGTCAACGTCATGGGCATATGGGGTGGATGGTCAACGTCATGGGCATATGGGGTGGATGGTCAACATCATGGGCATATGAGGTGGATGGTGAACGTCATGGGCATATGAGGTGGATGGTCAACGTCATGGGCATATGGGGTGGATGTTCAACGTCACGGGCATATGGGGTGGATGGTCAACATCATGGGCATATGAGGTGGATGGTGAAGGTCATGGGCATATGAGGTGAATGGTCAACGTCACGGGCATATGAGGTGGATGGTCAACATCATGGGCATAAAAGATGGATGGTCAACGTCACAGTGCTGATGGTATTTTATATTTGTTTGTTTTTCATTTTTTAAAGTATTCTTTTTTAAAAAATTACTTAAATTGTCTTCCGTTAAAATTGTCTTCCGTTAAAATTGTCTTCCGTTAAAATTGTCTTCCGTTAAAATTGTCTTCCGTTAAATTGTCTTCCGTTAAATTGTCTTCCGTTAAAATCGTCTTCCGTTAAAATTGTCCTAGTTTAAAATCACAAAATGAATCTGAACATTTTTAAATGCTCATTTAATTTTCTCAAAATGAACACAGTAGCAATACAATCCAAACGAATCTCCATTCGTTCCATTCAATCAAACTCCCACCTTCCTATCTAAACAACTTTGTAACAAATCTATCCAACCATTTTAAGTCAGAGACGCAGACAAACGCAGCTCCTTGTTTTTGATACACCTGGGAAAAGGAGGGGGGGAGGAACGGTGCCAGCGTCTTTTCGAGTTCCACTGTTGTAAGACGATGTTGACAGACGGTATTGTCTGCTTAAATAGATTATCCATTAATTAAGAGCTTTGTAGAATTTAAGAATATACAGACAAACCTGATACGCCTTCAGAACAACGAATTTTCAAATTTTTTTTTTTTTTAAAAAGGAACAAAACTCTTAGAGCAGTTGTTCTCAACCTTTCTAATGCCGCGACCCTTTAATACAGTTCCTCGTGTTGTGGCGACCCCCAACCACAAAGTTATTTTCGTTGCTACTCCATAACTTTAGAGCATATGTGTTTTCTAATGGTCCTAGGCGACACCCGTGAAAGGATCGTTCGATCCCCAAAGGGGTCTTGACCCACACGTTGAGAAACGCCGTCTTAAAGAAAACAAAAAGTCGGAAATGTATCCTCGAAGCTGATATTGATTCTGTTTGTCCACCGCAAGTTATTTCAAAGGAGAAACAACAACAGCAGCAAAGTATAGGGCGGTGCTGCTGTTTTTGGTGGTCTTTGTGCCAGCCGAGAACCGCTCAATTAGGCGGCGAAATAGACAGAGATTGGCAAGGTTCCTCCACTGCGTCATGAATGTGTCTTAAAAACCTAGACACTGACGGACTGGGCGGATGATGATTACAGATGAAGTTGTGTTTTGTTATTGCACTTGTAAACTGAGTGGATAATTATTCTATCGGCACTATGGGGCTCGGTGGAAGCACGAGCTGGATCAATAAAATTTAGCTGCTGCAACGCGAATAGAAATTGAAATGAACAATAAAACACAATAAATTTAGTTCGTTTATTTATTCAAACGAGGAGCAACACCATCCAAGTGTGGCTGATAGAGAGGAACAAACAAGAAACGAACGAAAAAAGAAAGGTTTTTTTAATTTAAAAAAAAAAAAAAAAAAATTATGTGGTTAAATGTTATATATGGATTTTTTTTTATTCACTGAAGACTAGATATCAATTTATTTAAAAGATTCCGTTCTAAATTGACCGGTATCGAGTTATATTTTTCATAGCTCTACAGCAATTATGAACTCATTTGTCTCAATGAGAACAGAGCATCATTATTTTTTTTATATCATTGCCCGTAAGAAGAAAAAAAAAGGAAAGACAATAACTAATTAGGAACAAAGCTTGTATTATCTGCTGATTGTTTTAGAGTTAGTGGAAACTGATATTTAAAAAAAAAATATTTATTGATTGGACGTTAGGGAATCGTATCGCATGAATGTATTTGCGCGTCATGTCATGAGTTTAAAAGTTCAACGCGTGAGGTGCGATGGATAAAGATGCGGGCAGTGTAACCTAGGATACGTGTAAACCTCGGGTCTGATATGTAACCCTGAAGGCAAGAGTTCGATTGAGCAAGAGCTCCTCGACCTGTTCAAAAACAGATCTGCGAGCGTTTGTAACGCTTAGCGTGTCTCCAAAATAGTTTCGAGAGTATGACCGTGGTTTAAAAAAAAAATCGTTTCTTCTCATGTCCTGGGGTTCGAGTCTCAGCAACACCAAATGTCCACATCTGTCGCGTCGGCCACCAGCACTCTATCGGGGTAAGCAGCTCATCACGGATGCTAAAGTCCAAACAAACAAAAATCTTCCGAGAACACCTGTGTTCTGTACTGTACTTTCTTATTGCAAAGTATTCAAGTGCATAGCAGAAATGTTGTAACCATAAACAAAATATCACCACTACCGTAAAACAGGAAAGAGACGTAGATAATGTTTGTTCTTTTTCTTTAATATTTTTTATCTTAAAACTATTTGTTGCGGTATAAAAATTCAGAATATGTTTTATTGCTTAGAAGCACGAGTCTCACCGTCTACTTTTGTAACCTTCAATTTTTAACTTAAAAAAATAAAAAACATAAAAATGTGAAATAAAAAAATAAAGTGATGATAAAATGATGCTATAAATAAGGATACCGTGTGGAAGTATTTTGTAAACAAAATACCATTCACAAAGTCTTCTTAATTAAAACATTCACATAACTCTTCGTAATAAACCATTCACAAAGTCTCCTTAATTAAAACATTCACAAAGTCTCCTTAATTAAAACATTCACATAACTCTTCGTAATTAAACCATTCACAAAGTCTCCTTAATTAAGACATTAACATAACTCTTCGTAATTAAACCATTCACAAGGTCTTCTTAATTAAATAATTCCCACAATCTTCTCAATTAAGCTGAACTAAACTATTCACATTTAGTTTCTCAACGCGTTGATCTGTTTAACCACATGGATAAGCTTAAAGTATCCACTGGATTTTCAATGTATTCGCACAGGGGATACGTTTAATAGCATATACTGTGATGGTCAATTGGCAACACCAACTTTTTTATTGGAAACTAACCAATAGAACACCTTTTATTGACAACTAGATAATATACAATATTTTATTGACAGCCAAAATACCACCTTTTTTATTGATAAATAGCCCCAAAACACCTTTTTTTAACAACTAACCAATACACGTATATGCTAGTCTCCCAAACCCTGGATTTTGTAATTTCGTACAGCATCTGGGAGAATTAAAATATATCAGCTTATGTCGTGTTTCCCACTGACTTGTTCGTTTAAGGCAACGATTCAAACGTGTTTCATTATAGCAATAACATTTCACTTCTCTGTTATATGGCAATAACATATCACTTCTCTGTTATATGGCAATAACACATCCCTTCTCTTTTATATGGCAAAAACATATTACTTCTGTTATATGGCAATAACATATCCCTTCTCTATTATATAGCAATAACACATTACTTCTCTATTATATAGCAATAACACAATACTTCTACATTATACAGGAACACCATATATTTTCCTTATTAAATGACAATAGCATATCTCCTCACTGTTACAAAGCAATAACTTATACCGTCGCAGAAACTTGTTTTATTCGATCAGGAGATTGCCGTGTCATCTCGTCATATTGCTGTGCCCGTATGTGAACGTACACCTCCGCATGTACGTGTACACCTTTCAACCGATAGACTCCTCGTATTGACTTTTTAAATATATATTTCATGTCAAGAAAATTGTCCAGAGTTGAGAGACCTCAATGTATGGCGTCCAACAGTTTTATCCTAAAGCCTCGTATTATGAATGTGCCGAAACCGTTCCATTGGTCAGTTTTTTTTCATTTCATGCATCCTGTGTATGTGAGTCTATGTGTACGTGTATGTCTGCTGGTCATCTCGTCTGTACCTCAATGGATTTTTTTTGTGTGGCTTTTCGACTGAGGAGCATAAAAAGGGGGGACAATTCGGATGTCTTAACGGACTTAACGCCATGGGAGACGACTGGGATCGATGGTTCTATTGGTCACTTGAAGAAATGACCACTGAAATCATCTCAGCCATGGGAGGAGGGAGTTGAAATGGAGGAGAGGGCTGAGGCCAGGAGAGGGGTCGGGGTGGATGTTGATATGGTCTGGGGAGAGGGCTGAGGCCAGGAGAGGGGTCGGAGTGGATGTTGATATGGTCTGGGGAGAAGGCTGAGGCCAGGAGAGGGGTCGGGGTGGATGTTGATATGGTCTGGGGAGAGGGCTGAGGCCAGGAGAGGGGTCGGGGTGGATGTTGATGTGGTCTGGGGAGAGGGCTGAGGCCAGGAGAGGGGTCGGGGTGGATATTGATGTGGTCTGGGGAGAGGGCTGAGGCCAGGAGAGGGGTCGGGGTGGATGTTGATATGGTCTGGGGAGAGGGCTGAGGCCAGGAGAGGGGTCGGGGTGGATGTTGATATGGTCTGGGGAGAAGGACGCGTAAGAAACGCAAAGTAGTGGCGTCCACATAAGACTGGGGGGGGGGGAGGTGAGTTACTTATAAAGAAACCCATGCATAGAGTTACGCAGTAGTTGAACTGTTTGTGGAGGACAGAGTTAGGCTGTTTAGTGGAGGAAAAAGTTAGGCTGTTTGTGGAGGAAAGAGTTAGGCTGTTTTGTGGAGGAAAAAGTTAGGCTGTTTTGTGGAGGACATAGTTAGGCTGTTTTGTGGAGGACAGATTTTGGCTGTTTTGTGGAGGACATAGTTAGGCTGTTTGTGGAGGACAGAGTTAGGCTGTTTTGTGGAGGACAGAATTGAGCTGTTTTGTGGAGGACAGAGTTAGGCTGTTTTGTGGAGGACAGAGTTAGGCTGTTTTGTGGAGGACAGAGTTAGGCTGTTTTGTGGAGGACAGAGTTAGGCTGTTTTGTGGAGGACAGAGTTAGGCTGTTTTGTGGAGGACAGAGGTAGGCTGTTTTGTGGAGGACAGAGTTAGGTTGTTTTGTGGAGGACAGAGTTAGGCTGTTTTGTGGAGGACAGAGTTAGGCTGTTTTGTGGAGGACAGAGTTAGGCTGTTTTGTGGAGGACAGAAGCAGATATATAAATAACACTTGCGTTAAAAAATGTAATGTACAGAGAGGAACAAAAATAACCGAGACAGAAGAGGCAAGTTGCACACAGTGCTTTAGAAAGTACTGGATTAGAGGTGACGCAAGTTGCACACAGTGCTTTAGAAAGTACTGGATTAGAGATGACGCAAGTTGCACAAAATCCTTTAGAAAGTTCTGGATTAGAGATGACGCAAGTTGCACACAATCCTTTAGAAAGTACTGGATTAGAGATGACGCAAGTTGCACAAAATCCTTTAGAAAGTTCTGGATTAGAAATTACGCAAGTTGCACACAATCCTTTAGAAAGTACTGGATTAGAGATTACGCAAGTTGCACACAATCCTTTAGAAAGTTCTGGATTAGAGATTACGCAAGTTGCACACAATCCTTTAGAAAGTTCTGGATTAGAGATTACGCAAGTTGCACACAATCCTTTAGAAAGTTCTGGATTAGAGATTACGCAAGTTGCACACAATCCTTTAGAAAGTTCTGGATTAGAGATGACGCAAGTTGCACACAATCCTTTAGAAAGTTCTGGATTAGAGATGACGCAAGTTGCACACAATCCTTTAGAAAGTTCTGGATTAGAGATGACGCAAGTTGCACACAATCCTTTAGAAAGTACCGAAGAAGTTCAAAACAAAAGAAATTCCAATTTCCCACCTAAGATCTACATCGTCATACAGCCAGTGTTTAGTCATTTCTTGTAAATCTTCTATTTCTTGGACGGTGGCAGTTATGTCTTTCTGATATTTTTCACATTTGTTCATGTCATGAAACTTATTGTCATGGACCCTAATGTCATGGACCTTAATGTCATGGACCTTAGTGTAATGAAACTTATTGTCATGTACCTTAACGTCATGGACCGTAATGTCATGGACCCTAATGTCATGGACTTTAATGTCATGGACCCTAATGTCATGGACCTTATTGTCATGGACTCCAATGTCATGGACCCTAATGTCATGGACCTTAGTGTAATGAAACTTATTGTCATTACCTTAACGCCATGGACCCTAATGTCATGGACCCTAATGTCATGGACCTTATTGTCATGGACCTTATTGTCATGGACCCTAATGTCATGGACCTTAATGTAGCGTAATGTAACGTATTTTAGTTTTGGAATTCCAAAGAGTCAAAAGAGAACATGTTGTTAAAAATTTCTATTATTACACAAACACTATCTTGAATACTTCAACTGGTTCCGTGGATGCAAATCCTTGCAACTCAAATGCTATGACTTATCAATAATCCAGGTGAGGGATTCTCATGATGGCGTAGACTTCTGAACATCCTCTGCCACCGAAGACAGTAGCGAAATCGGCGTCGGATAATATCGGATGTATATGTCTTCTTGGAACCACTATTCAAAAATTATTTTTAAAAATGGCATATTAACAACGAGAAGAAAACAACATTGCCACAGGAAAAAATATGTTGTTGTGTTGTATGTTGCATGTTGATTATTTTCGGCGCGTGGTTCTGTTCGATGGATCTCTTCCAACCGCCAAAAACCAAGGTATTTTCGTTTAGCTGCGTCTTCTGTGTGGGGAGATCCGTACAGATTGTGAATGGATATGTTGCGTCTTCTGTGTGGGGGAGATCCGTACAGATTGTGAATGGATATGTTGCGTCTTCTGTGTGGGGAGATCCATACAGATTGTGAATGGATATGTTGTGTCTTCTGTGTGGGGAGATCCGTATAGATTGTGAATGGATTTGTTGCGTCTACTGTTTGGGGAGATCCATACAGTTTGTGAATGTATATGTTGCGTCTTCTGTGTGGGGGAGATCCATACAGATTGTAAATGGATATCTTGCGATGAACTTCTCTGGCCTGATTCCACGCTACCGCTCCTGTCACAATCACCCACACTCTCGATCCACTACAATGACGTCACACGTGAAAAGATTTTATTATTTCCCCACTTTGCAAATCTTGCCGTCTTCACTACTGCCGGTTAAGGAAACTTTGCCATATGCATTAGTGTACACTGTAATTGCCTCACTACGGCCAGATAAAGATTTGATTATAGCTTTCCAATCATTTGTCATTGATCTGTCGTGTTAGAACAAGATATTGACCTGAAAACACACACCTATTTCCATCGATCATTTGGCATTTAATACCTTAAGAAATTCAAGATGCCTTGACGGGAAATCGGAAATAAAAATGTTTTATTTAGGCGAAAAATTATTTTTTTCTTTGTACCTGCGTTGGAAGGGAATATGAGGAGACAGTTGTGATAGTATGTATGACTGATTGTTGTTGTGTGTATTGAGTGAACTTTGTGACCTGATTGCCCTGTGTTGTTGTCATGTGGACGTGGTGAGTAGTGTTCAGGAATGTTTAAACTTAAAGGTGTAAATATTGGTTGGAGAACTGGAGTGAGTGGTCATGTGATGTGAGGTTTAAAAAGAATGAGAATTTATAAAGATCAGTTGTTACACAGAACACAGACGAGTTCGCATCCTATTTTACTATTACAACATTCACCACTTTTTTTTTTTTTTCAAAATATTATGGGGCGGAATTTTCGGTAACTTGCAGAGGGAGGTTTTTTTCGGGGGTGGGGGGACGGGGTAACAAATCTGGGCCCGCCCCAAGGAGGCACTAATCCTAGCCACGTCCCTGATTCTCTGGCTCCAGTCAATTTTTTTAAAAAACTTTCCTTGAACATTTTGCAATGACGACATATTTCACATTTTATCCAAAGTAGTTGGCACGTGCGCAATGTAAAATCATGTTTCAAGTCATTAAATTCAACGTTATTTAGTCAGTAGCTTTTTTCAAATTTTGTTAAAAATATTTTTTTTTTCTTTTTTTTTTTTTCTTAATACTAATTCTGCTGAGAAACGCTCAGTGAAGTTAAACTTATTCTTTCTTGCTGAAGTATCTTCATTAAATATCGCCCCCCCCTTTTTTGATAAGCTCCCCACTTATTCCAGTTCACACCCTTAAGACGTCCTCGACGTGGGTTTCCTTGTGTGTTAAATACCCAATCATGCCTGTTTACAATGCTTATCTGGTGGCCTGGCAATACCCTATCATACATATTTGCAATGCTTATTTGGTGGCCTGGCGTGGTTGGTTAGGAGGTGTACGTTTCCTGAAGGATTCCCACAGCGGGGGGGGCCTGTGATGATAGGTGTTTGGCTTGTTTTATATTTCGACCCGATGTATGTCGTGTGTGCGATGAATGCTGTGTGTGCTAAAAGTTGAGTGTCCTCCCAAGATGCAAACGTTTTTTTTTTTTTTTTGTGTATAAGGAAAAACAAATCTGTCGATAAGATATCACCGAGAGTGTGGGGAACATGATCATTGATGTGAAGCACTGCCTGCTCCCCGGCATGTCTGTGAACACGTCGTGGAATAAAGTGTGAACTCAAAAAATAAAACTGGTTGAATTGTCGTTTTCTGTAATTTTGGGGGGAGCGCGGAAAAGTCGAGAATCATCCGGGGCGTCACAAACTCTAGCTACTCCACTGGACGGCGTATTAATTTTCTAGCGGTGAAAAGGTCTCGGGTGCAGCATTTCAGGTGTGACGCATCCATCTGCGACCGGGATAATTACCGTTCTCATTAAGGGGAATTGTTTACTCAGGACGCTAATTAAAACGCTAGGCTACATATTGTAAATATTTACGATCTTTAGAAAATATATAGGTCATCGTTCGCGTAGCGTCATTGAACTTTTCATTGTCTAGGAATGCTGTCGGGTTTGGGGGGAAGAGGGGGGGGGGGGGAGAGGCGGTTTCAAAAAACATTTTCTAGGAATCGTTAGGAAAGGAGACGGAGGGAGGTTAAATCGAATCACGCGGTAATCTCTTTCTGACCCCTAACTTTTGTCTCGATCAGTAGGGTTTATTTTTTTTCGAGATTGGTCCGAGGGAGTCGTCTATTAAACTAGAGCATCTGAAGTAACTCGATAGTGTTTCGGGTTTGTTTCTAATCCCCGACCTGAGAGCTAATCACGTGACTCTGTTTCAAAGCCGACCAAGTTCAAGTAATCAGGGATTTGGGGGGAAAAGAGGGGGGGTACATACTGAGTTACAGAACATTTGATCACATTTTCAGAACGTAGGCCTTTTAAATGTGGCATGTTTGTAAAAACTGTTGGTTCTTTTGTTAGTTTGTTGTTTGTTGTTTTTTTTTTGTTTTTTTTGGGGGGGGGGGGGGTAAATATTATGGATCTTAACTCCTTCCATCAGCGAAGATAAGTCCCATTGGGGATTTATTGGTCAAATATTTCATTACACGGCTTCTTGGGGGATATTCCAACAGTTACACCAGGTTGAAGTCCCGGACCAGCGATGCCAAATAATGTGTTGGCCTCGAGTCCAACAGTTACACCAGGTTGAAGTCCCGGACCAGCTATGCCAAATGATGTGTTGGCCTCGAGTCCAACAGTTACACCAGGTTTAAGTCCCGGACCAGCTATGTCAAATGATGTGTTGGCCTCGAGTCCAACAGTTACACCAGGTTAAAGTCCCGGACCAGCTATGCCAAATGATGTGTTGGTTTTGGATTTCATGATTGAAAAAGCGGGTGCTGAGGTTATAATAAAAGCAGATGGACACCAACTCCATTGCAAACATGTTTTATATCACGTACAATTAAGACAGGACAATATAAGCCACGTAAAGAATGAAAAAAAATCCGATTTTTTTAAATCGACTTTTCCCCCACTTTAAACTTTCAAAACTCAGGAATTCAAATGAACAATAACTTAACTCTTTTCCTACCTGTAATCTCGTTGTTCTCGTGTACGTTGTGGCTTTAGACTGTAATCTCGTTGTTCTCGTGTACGTTGTGGCTTTAGACTGTAATCTCGTTATTCTCACGTACGTTGTGGCTTTTGACTGTAATCTCGCTATTCTCACATACGTTGTGGCTTTAGACAGCTTAACTTCCGTTTTTTGAGATAGTTCCCGACACAATAAGTCATTCACTTCAATCTTTTATTTAATGTTTCTTCTTGTCCTGGCGACGTAGGCGGTTTGCTGCAACGTTTTTTTACTTCTTTTCTTTTCCTGTCTCATCTTTCCATTTCAAGCCTAAATATATATATATATATATTGTTGCACTACATACTGTTAGTAAAATAGTTATCTTTTTTTTTTGTTTGGTTGATGTTTTTTTTATTGGGGGGGGGGGGGGCTAGGGGGTACAAATCTGGGCCCGCCCCGAGGAGGCACTAATCCTAGCCACATCCCTGTATCTCTGTCTCGAGTCAATTTTTTTTAAAGTGTGGGGGGGGGGGGTGGAGGAGAGGAGAGTAAGGTCCACTCCCAAATTGTAAACCGCCTGTTCATTCAATGAAATTGCACCAGTTTTGAAGTCCTATAGGCCAGTATTAAATTGGTGCACGTTTTTTTTTTCTAATCAGAAGTCTTCTTCACAATATCCTTTATGAGCCAGCGCAATTATTTCGACACAATGCTTATTGACAGACGTATGTTAATTTCGACCTCGCTGTCTGTCAGGGAGTCACACTAAAAAAATTTTTTCTCTATTTTGTAACGGCTGCCTGATTGCAATTGCAAAAAAATGCACGTGTGATTGTCGAACCGATCCCCGCCACAGAGCTGCAGTCTTACATTTGCAGTGATTCAAATAGAAACAAACAACTGTAACCGTATGCAAATGTATGCGCGCTCGTTGATTCATCGGCATGTGTTTCCATGAGATGAGGGCTGTCGAAGACATCTCATTAATCTACGATCGTGAGGCTCGGATTGCGATAAGCTTACATAATTAAAATATAATCAGAATGTTACAAAAAATTGTTAATATTTAACGAGTGACAACGATCAACAAAAAGAACATATTATTTACAGTCGTTACAGTCAGGGTGTTAAGGTAATTGATGGCTGAGAATCTGATCCCTCTGGCCCCTCTTCGAAGAAAGAGTTGTGTGTATCGTGGTATTGCGAGTATTTCATTTTGGAGATTACATATGTCTAGGATATGTTTGGTCGGGTAGATTAATCTATGTAGGGGCCAAGAAACCAACATGTAGATAGATAAATCTATGAAGAGGCCAATATACCAACGTATATGTTTTTTTTATTTTTCTAACGACGATGCAATGTGAACATTTCCATGTACAGTTGGTTTTTTCTCAAACTTTTTGCATACACTAACTTTTTTTGCTTTAAAGTTAGATGATAAATGCCTAGGTTACAAGTTAGATGATAAATGCCTAGGTTACAAGTTAGATGATAAATGCCTAGGTTACAAGTTAGATGATAAATGCCTAGGTTTCAAGTTAGATGATAAATGCCTAGGTTACAAGTTATATGATAAATGCCTAGGTTACAAGTTAGATGATAAATGCCTAGGTTACAAGTTAGATGATAAATGCCTAGGTTACAAGTTAGATGATAAATGACTAGGTTACAAGTTAGAATATAAATGCCTAGGTTACAAGTTAGATGATAAATGCCTAGGTTACAAGTTAGATGATAAATGCCTAGGTTTCAAGTTAGATGATAAATGCCTAGGTTACAAGTTAGATGATAAATACCTAGGTTACAAGTTAGATGATAAATGCCTAGGTTACAAGTTAGATGATAAATGCCTAGGTTACAAGTTAGATGATAAATGCCTAGGTTACAAGTTAGATGGGGCGCGGCCCATTGGCATACGATGTCAAATATGCAGAACGTTTTGTTTATGAACTGTCTCTGAAGTGTCCTTGTCTATGCTCCTTTTTAACTATGTTGTTTTTTTCCTGTCACTCAAGTAACTGTCGGTGTAACGTCATCGCGGTAAAATAAGTCGATGAGTTCCCTGCCAATTAAGTGCATTTGTCGATGACACATATATCCATGCATTGACCTGATATCTCCCCACCCAAAAAATACATATAAAAAAAGTATGTTATATTCGATCTCTTTTTTTCCCCCAAAAAACGTTTCTCCTGCCTTGTTCCATTTTCCACCCATCCACCAACCAAAACATCTGTCAAATTTATCTTTTATTCGGGACGTGCCTGTTTCATTCCCTCTACCACCACTAACCCCCCCCCCCCCCACTCCCCACCCCAAAAAAATAAAAAAAACATTACCCGTACTTTTTTTTTTTAATATCAACTATCAAGTTACGTTTGAGTACTGTAATTATTCGAAGTCCATATTACAGGTGTGCAGTCTAACAAACTTCCAATCAACTAGCAATGCAACATTGACCGCACTCGTACTGACAACACAGATGTTCCTGGCATAAGCCTGTCAGCTAGTCGGCTCTAGTGTCCCTTTACGTTTGTTTCAGTACGATCATTTAAATGTATTCAATTTTCGATCACAATTTATATTTTTAAAAAACATTTTTTAAAATAGCGTGAATGTTTTTCTTTATAAAGTAACAACGTTAAAACCTATCAATGGAGCGGATGGAAATCTCTCCAATCTATTGATCGTGGGCCCTTAAAATATAGAAGAAAGAAATATAGAAGGATTCGCCTCTGGGATTTGGTTTAAGAAAAATTAGAAAATGATGAGCTGTAACGCTCTTCACGCATGAGCGAAAATTGGGACAGCCATGGCTAATTAGTCATCTGTATCATAGTTTAGTCATAAATTTGGACAGTCATTTACTATTAAAAATACGTCAACCCTATTGTATATATATTTATAAGGTAGGGGAGTGGGGATAAAATCACCTTTCTGTGAATTCGTCATATATGTTTAGGCTGGTAACACAATTTTCTTTTCTGGAAAATGTTAACATAAACCTGTGATTTGACAACTCCTTTTAGATGAAGATTTTACATAATGTTTAACATGCTGAGAGATGTAGTGCATTCAATTTGTTCGTTTTTATTCATTAAAAAAAAATTATGAAAAAAAAATTAAACTTACAAATCATTGAGCGAAGTACTATGGGGTGAACTACTGACAAGCCATAACCATTGCTTCTTTCAAATTCTCTCAAATAAATCACTTCTACCAATCTGAAACGGATGTGACGTCATAACTGCTAGACGCAGCGCCATGTTTTATAGACATGACGCTTTGAGCCACGCGATTGAAGACATGCAAACATAGAGGAGACTGATCCACTTGAATATATTTGATCGAGCCTTCAATCACATTTTCGTCATATCAAGAGTGGTTTTATTTGTTATCTCCTATCTTCGGGGCCTTTTTTCTTCTAGCAGGCATGAATTTTTTTTATGATGTTATCATTCGCCGGAACTGCGTTATCGTAAGGCCGGGGGGGGGGGGGGTATTTTTATTTTTTCCAATCCTCTAAGGAGGTTGCCTTTTCATCGTATATCTTCCAGCGACTTCCGACGTTGTGGTAGAAAATTACCCTACTTTATTTCTCTCTCTCTCTCTCTCACTCTTTCTTTTTCTCGCTCACTCACATTCTATCTATCTCTCTTTCTCTCTCTCACTCTTTCTCTCTCTCACTCTTTCTCTCTCTCACTCTTTCTTTATCTCACTCTTTCACCCCCCTCGCTATCACCGCCTTTTTATCTCTGTCTCTCTCTCTCACTCGCTCTCTCACTGGCTATCTTTTGCTTTCTCTCTATGGCTTTCTCTCTCTGTCTCTCTCTCTCTCTCTCTCACTCACTCTCTACCTCGCTATTTCTGACTTTCTATCTTTGTCTCTCTCTCTCTCTTTCTTTATCTCTCTGTCTTTCTCTTTCTCTCTCCCCCCCTCTCTCTCTCTCTCTCGCTAGCTCTTTGATTCTCGTTCTCTTCTTCAATATTTACTCCTTCAGTTTCTATCACTTACATTCTGTCTAAGCGATCGTACCAAAGTGTCTCTTACAGATCGAATTCTCTCACTTTTCTATAACTTACGCCAACAAATTCACAAATAAGAAATGTGGAATTCTTTATTGGGTAACATTGACCATTGATGTCGACAGGCCCATATGGACTGGTCTATATACATAATGGGAGGACGGACGTCTATGGACATAATGTGTGGATGGGCCTTTATGGACATAATGTGCGGACGGGTCTATGGACATAATGGGACTACGGGCCTCTATGGACATAATGGGACTACGGGCCTCTATGGACGTAATGTATCAACGTGCCTTTTTCACTCTTTGCACCTACTGGCATGTTGGAGGGGGGGGGGGTGAGTGAGAGTTCCGCACTGGGTAGCACTCTTCAGGATTTGACATTGTCGGTCCATCCCAAAGAAAAGAGCATGTTTTTTTTTTCTCGGACAGTAGGACACCAGACAAAATCACGAATTTACGACACACTATTTTTTGCCCATTTTTGTATGTGCATTATGTTTTGTTTAATTGTTTTTGTGAGGCGGCGGCAAACTCAAGGACCCCCCCCCCCCAGGCCCCCCCCCCCCCAGGGACGACTCAGGTCCTAGTAACGCTCCAGCTTCTTCTTCATCTTTAATGCAGTAAAAGAAACGGAATTAAAAGAGTTAATGGCGTCATTCTGTATTTAATGATGATCCATTAAAGTTAACCTCCGTCCTCCTCGACTGAGACCCCCTGGAATTCAATTGTTATTTTCAAGATCTAAGACACGTGAAGGTCTAGTGAGGCAAACATCGACACTGAGTTAACGTGGGCTGTGATGATAAGTCTTTTGCATGGCAAACATTTGATATTAATAATAGCTTCACTAATATTGCACCGTGATGTATCCATTGCATGCAGTATATTGCATCATGATGCATCAATGTATGCAGTACAATGAATAGTGGTGTACTAGTTGTATGCAGTACAGTGAATAGTGGTGTACTAGTTGTATGTAGTACAATGAATAGTGGTGTACTAGTTGTATGTAGTACAATGAATAGTGGTGTACTAGTTGTATGTAGTACAGTGAATAGTGGTGTACTAGTTGTATGCAGTACAGTGAATAGTGGTGTACTAGTTGTATGTAGTACAATGAATAGTGGTGTGCTAGTTGTATGTAGTACAATGAAGTGGTGGTGTACTAGTTGTATGCAGTACAATGAATAGTGGTGTACTAGTTGTATGTAGTACAATGAATAGTGGTGTACTAGTTGTATGTAGTACAATGAAGTGGTGGTGTACAAGTTGCATGCAGTACAATGAATATTGGTGTACTAGTTGTATGTAGTACAATGAATAATTGTGTACTAGTTGCATGCAGTACAATGAATAGTGGTGTACAAATTGTATGCAGTACAATGAATAGTGGTGTACTAGTGGTATGCAGTACAATGAATAGTGGTGTACTAGTTGTATGCCGTAAAAAATTCTAAAATATTGTATTTCTTCAGTTTCTTGTCTTCGTACTTTATTTCTCACACTGTTTTATGAATCTACAAATTTACAAATATTTTATGACTCAATGTCTTATGGCACTACCACTGTTTTATGACACTACCACTGTTTTATGACACTACCACTGTTTTATGACACTCCCACGGTTTAAATGTTTAAATTACTTGTGCCATTTTATTGACAAGTTATTGTCACAATTCTTAATCATATTATCTCTAATAGCTTTATTTCAAACATCTTCTAGCCTCTTACATTAACTTTATCTTTTAAAAAAAAATATTCTAGGTCAGATTTATTTGTTACGTTTTTTAAATATTTTTTTTTTTATAAAATAAAATTCTTATACCTCCCTTCCTATTTCTCGGTCTCTCTCTCTCTCTCTCTCTCTCTCTTTATCTCTCTCTCTCTCTCTCTCTCACTTTATCTCTCTCTCTCTCTCTTTATCTCTCTCTCTCTCTCTTTATCTCTCTCTCTCTCTCTCTCTCACTCACTTTATCTCTCTCTCTCTCTCTCTCACTTTATCTCTCTCTCTCTCTCTCTCTCTTTATCTCTCTCTCTCTCACTTTATCTCTCTCTCTCTCTCTCTCACTTTATCTCTCTCTCTCTCTCTCTCTCTCTCTCACTTTATCTCTCTCTCTCTCTCTCTCTCACTTTATCTCTCTCTCTCTCTCTCTCTCTTTCATTTTCTTCACCTTATGCTCTAAACGGATATCAAGGAATATCTTTACATGCCGCTATATTTATCTCAAGGTTGACTACCAACATATTTGTCCTACTTGATGTATACAAAAAAATACAACGCCTTTGACAAACCAACAAAAAAATCAAGAGGGTTGAAATAAAGCTTTTCTTGAAGAATGTTCGCCCTACAACGCGGGATGCCAAGTTTCGTGCTGAAGTTCAGCATTGAACACTGCGCATGACTTACATCTAGATTCTACTTCCAGCCCATACGTTTTTTGTTTTTTTTCCGTTTAACACAGTGTTTCTGAGCCTTCCTAATGACGCGACCCTTTAATACAGTTCCTCGTGTTGTGGCTAACCCCACCCCCCCCCCCAACCACAAAATTATTTTCGTTGCTTCTTCGTAACTGTAGACGATACGCGTTTTCCGATGTTTTCGGGCGACCCTTGTGAAAATTTCGCTTGACCCTCAAAGGGATCGCGACCCACAGGTTGAGAACCGCTGGTTTAACACAAGAGGGATGGGGGATGGGTTGCACAATTATAAGAGGGGGGCGGTATCTTCATACAAATGTGCTTTAATTAACAATTGTTATAAAACATGTACATATCTAAACACACTTTTAAAAAAATAATAACTGACCAAAGAAACGTTCACCCCCCCCCCCCACTCCGTCTCCACTTCCCCGATCTGACCCGCTTATCCAGCCACAGAGCTTAAGTTGTACATTATGTATGACGGCATGCATTAGAACATGCGCGCCCTTCTCTCTTTATAGAACACTTAATCAACATTTAATCTTCTACCCACTTGGGTCACGCTCCACGCTCTGCTGATTTGATTACTTCCAGCCGACCGCAGACGTTTCCATAATCATAGCACATTAACTCACCGCCATCCCAATACCTCAACCGCCCCGGCCTTGTGGGGCGCGCACGCTCAAGAGTAAGCAGCCCCCCCCCCCTTTACAAAGAGAACAGTTGTGATGGTAAACTATCCGGGCGGGCAGTTTGAAAACTTAATATACTGAGCTGAACAAACGTCATTGGTTGTCTGAGCTTGCGCCACTATTGAACAGATATTACTCTGTACTGAAACACATAAGATATATCCATAGCTTCACAAGTCTGGTGGATTGTACTGAAACCTATAAGACATATCCATAGCTTCACAAGTCTGGTGGATTGTACTGAAACCCATAAGACATTTCCATAGCTTCACAAGTCTGGTGGATTGTACTGAAACCCATGAGACATATCCATAGCTTCACAAGTCTGGTGGATTGTACTGAAACCCATAAGACATATCCATAGTTTCACAAGTCTGGTGGATTGTACTGAAACCCATGAGACATATCCATAGTTTCACAAGTCTGGTGGATTGTACTGAAACCCATAAGACATATCCATAGTTTCACAAGTCTGGTGGATTGTACTGAAACCCATGAGACATATCCATAGCTTCACAAGTCTGGAGGATAAGTGCATGTACGGTGACAAGGTCTTATTAAGTTTCTTTACCAACGTGTAGCTGAGTTGAAACATTCTGGTCAAACACGTTGTCAAAAACAGTGAGTAGAATTTTTAGGTGAAGAGTTCAATAACACTGTGTACATATATAGTGTCCAAAGAAATTTACATCCTTTTGGGATATGACTAATATAATGTGGGGTTGTCGCATATGACTAAAAGTATATGGGGAAATCGTATATGAATAATTGTGTGTTGGGGTATCGCATCATCTAGTAATTCTTCGATATTTTCTTGCTGTTGACGTTTTCTACAACTTTTAGGAACAATTATTGAAACTATCTTATGAAATTGATCTCGGGGCATTTAGTGGCTCAGAGCAGTTCTCTCAGCATCTTTAGTGGCTCAGGGTAGTTCTCTAAGGTCCTTTAGTGGCTCAGAGCAGTTTTTTGGGGTCTTTTAATGGCTCAGAGCAGTTTTGTTAGGCCTTTTAATGGCTCAGAGCAGTTTTGTTATGCCTTTTAATGGCTCAGAGCAGTTTTGTTAGGTCTTTTAATGGCTTACAACAGTTTTCTTGGGTCTTTTAATGGCTCAGAGCAGTTTTCTTAGGTCTTTTAATGGCGCAGAGCAGTTTTCTTAGGTCTTTTAATGAAGCAGAGCACTTTTCTTAGGTCTTTTAATGGCGCAGAGCAGTTTTCTTAGGTCTTTTAATGGCGCAGAGCTGTTTTCTTATGTCTTTTAATGGCGCAGAGCAGTTTTCTTAGGCCTTTTAATGGCGCAGAGCACTTTTCTTAGGTCTTTAATGGCGCAGAGCAGTTTTCTTATGTCTTTTAATGGCGCAGAGCAGTTTTCTTAGGTCTTTTAATGGCGCAGAGCAGTTTTCTTAGGTCATTTAATGGCGCAGAGCACTTTTCTTAGGTCTTTTAATGGCGCAGAGCAGTTTTCTTAGGTCTTTTAATGCCGCGGAGCAGTTTTCTTAGGTCTTTTAATGGCGCAGAGCACTTTTCTTAGGTCTTTTAATGGCGCAGAGCAGTTTTCTTAGGTCTTTTAATGGCGCAGAGCTGTTTTCTTATGTCTTTTAATGGCGCAGAGCAGTTTTCTTAGGTCTTTTAATGGCGCAGAGCACTTTTCTTAGGTCTTTTAATGGCGCAGAGCAGTTTTTTTATGTCTTTTAATGGCGCAGAACATTTTTCTTAGGTCTTTTAATGGCGCAGAGCAGTTTTCTTAGGTCATTTAATGGCGCAGAGCACTTTTCTTAGGTCTTTTAATGGCGCAGAGCAGTTTTCTTAGGTCTTTTAATGGCGCACAGCTGGTCTCTGCACTTAGATTAGTGCGCGGTTTGTTTGTTCTTTTTAATTTTTTTCTATTTGTGTGTGGAGAATAAGCCATTACAAAGGTTTTTTTTTTTTTGGTTTTTCTTTTACAGTAAAGCACATAATAAGTTTAAGAATAACTAGAGGAGATTGCAGACGCTGGTCTGTCAATTCACCAAGCATACAGCCAGCAGACAAAAGTTCAGTCTGATAGTTCAATCAATCAGTCACAAAGCCAGAGGAGAAAAGTCTTCCAATTAACATTTTAAAAAATCACTGAATGCATTTGCCATACCCGAGGGAATACATTTTACCTACAGTAGTTTATCTACACCGAAATAACTTCTTTTCTATGTGGGGGTGGGGGGAGGGCAGCTTGTTTTCTTACTTATTTCATTGTTAAGTAAGGAAGGAGATCAGAAACATTTTGGGGGGGGGGTGGTGGTGGGGGGGAGGTCGTCTCAAGGTCTACCAACAGGCTGTCAAATAGTGACGGTTTAACTGTATGACCAGCATACATTAATCTTGGGGGGGGGGGGGCGCATCCCTCACAAATAATTATTAAGTTAACCGAAAATTCTGCCCCTCAAACAAATTTATATATATATGTATATATATATAAATTTGTTTGAGGGGCAGAATTTCATATATATATATATAGATAGATATAGAGACAGAGAGACAGAGACAAAGAGACAGAGAGACAAAGAGACAGAGAGACAGAGAGACAAAGAGACAGAGAGACAAAGAGACAGTGAGACAAAGAGACAGAGAGACAGACAGAGAGACAGACAGAGAGACAAACAGAGAGACAGACATAGAGACAGAGAGACAGACAGAGAGATAGACAGAGAGACAGAGAGACAGACAGAGAGACAGACGGAGAGACAGAGAGACAGAGAGACAGACAGAGAGACAGACAGAGAGACAGACAGAGAGACAGAGAGACAGACAGAGAGACAGACAGAGAGACAGACAGAGAGACAGAGAGACAGACAGAGAGACAGAGAGACAGACAGACAGACAGGCAGACAGACAGGCAGACAGACAGACCGACCGATCGATCGATCGATAGATAGATAGATAGATAAAAGTTCCCTCCCCTTTCCTATACTTCTGATTTTACAGGTTCTAACGTTCTGTAATAACACTATCATGCGTTGTTTTCAAAATGGATTGGGGAGCAAATGAGCACCATAACCCCACATATCAGCAGGAAGTGATACAACAGTATCAGATGTACTTTGTGTGTTTATAGCAGGAAATGATACAACAGTATCAGATGTTACTTTGTGTGTTTATAGCAGGAAGTGATACAACAGTATCAGATGTACTTTGTGTGTTTATAGCAGGAAGTGATACAACAGTATCAGGTGTACTTTGTGTGTTTATAGCAGGAAGTGATACAACAGTATCAGATGTACTTTGTGTGTTTATAGCAGGAAGTGATACAACAGTATCAGATGTACTTTGTGTGTTTATTGCACAAACTCGTTATGGTCTTTCGTCTAATGACTCCTGCTTCCCCATCTAGATAGTTTATGTCGTATCTCAGAAAACTCTACGTTTCTGTACCGTTATTCTTGTTTTACGTAATCCACTAACTTATAGATAAGACACCTTTGATGTACATCATAGATTCGATAAAACGTTGAGGATCTCTGGTAAAAAGCATTGCAGATAGAAGTTGCTTAACGATGCGATAGTGGCTATAATCCCTTCCAATTGTTGTTTTTCTCTAGACAAATGGTATTTAAAAAAAAAAACATTAGTTATAGATCATTTGTATCTTAAGAATCTGAATTAGATCCACATTTTTACATTTTTCCTATCTCAACTTACCAGCCCTTGCCTATCTCAAGTTACCACCCCTGGCCTATGTCAATTTACAAGCCCTTGTCTGTCAGTTTACAAACCCTGGCTTATATCCTTTTACCAACCCTGGCCGATGTCCCTCTCACAACACTGGCCTATGCCAATTTACCAACCCTGGCCGATGTCAATTTACCAACCCTGGCCGGTGTCAATTTAACAACCCTGGCCTATGTCAATTTACCAGCCCAAGGCTATGCCAGTTTACTAGCACAGGGCTATGCCAGTTTACTAGCCCAGGTCTATATCAATTTACCAGCCCCGCCCTCTGTACAACCACCTTAGACTCCCCTCAACCTATGTTATTGTTCCCCCCAAAATGTTTTATGTCTTTCGCCTGGAAACGACCTTGTTCTAATTATATGTGTCTGTTTTTTTTTTTATCTCCAGACTGTTTGTAGCGAATGATCCGTTTCTCTTCATGCTGATTCACATGCATATCCAGGTCTAGGTGCTTGAAGGTAAGTGATTTTTAAATGGGATATAAAGGAGTATACCTATATATATATGTGTGTGTGTGTTTTAATAAACTCCTTTGTCGGAAATGTTATTTACTTCATTATAAATTGAAGACGCTCAACCGAAAACAAATCCGCTGTTTTCAACGTCACTTAAGCTACAAATCATCTTATTTTAGGATCGTCTTGATCCAATTATTTCTTTTGTAGCGACACTAAACACATTCCTCTACACGCTGGAAAGATTTTAGCACAGACACGAGTATTCTGATTGAATATTTTTTTTGCTATGAACTTGAGATGAACAGAAATATATATACAAAATTAAACATTACACTGTTGGATATATGGCCGAGAGATTGAATTCCATGATGTAAGCTTAAATCAGTGTTCTCAAAACTTTCTGTGCAGAGGGCGGCACGGATTTTCTTTCTTTCCCCTTCAAAGACGGCCTTTGAAAATTCATTCCGACTTCAGTTCCAAAATAAGCAGATGAATAGTTTTTTTTGTTTATTTAAATTTGCTGTGATTATTTTTTTAAAAAAACGACTCAAAGGCAGACCTAGGCTTAAATGAATGGATGATATGGAAAAGGGTCTACATCATCTGGGAATCAAATCACGGAAAAGAAAAGCACCAGTCAGTCAAGTCTGAGTTTAAGGAAGTAGTGAGGCAGGCCAAAGGCTGCAGCGGGACAGGGAGCGACATTATTAAAAAGTTTGACAAATTTATCATCAGAATATTTAGTTTTAAATGTTTTACAGATAATATTGACAAATTGTAAATGTTACAAAAATATTAAACCAGTTCTCTGAAGATTTTGCGGGACACATTATATATATCAGCGGACCGAGTGTGGCCCGTGGGCAGTAGGTTGCCTACCCCTGATCTAAATGTATGTCTATTTTAAAATAGCGCTTGAAAAATAAACATTAACAAAATGGCCAAAAACAATGTATATAGCGTGTCATCCTGTGACCTCTTTGAGTGAACATTTTAAGTAGAGATAGATGTCAAAACGCATTATCCGTTGTGCTGCAGTTGCTGGAAGTCGTCGAGTGTCAATCGTACGTTTCATCGTCATAAGCTCTGTTGGGGATGCTTTGATTGTTTCGTGCCTTCAATCTTGCGTAGAGTTGTAAATTATTTAATGTTCAAACAAACTTGTAAAGATTAATGTTTCCTTGACTTCAAGCGTTAAGGTAATGCAACAACTTTAGAAGTAGAAGACAAAAAAAAATAAGCATATAGATAGGCAACAACTGTAGGAGTAAAAAAAAATATAAGCATATAGATAGGCAACAACTGTAGGAGTAAAAAAAAGTATAAGCATATAGATAGGCAACAACTGTAGGAGTAAAAAAAAATATAAGCATATAGATAGGCAACAACTGTAGGAGTAAAAAAAAATATAAGCATATAGAAAGGCAACAACTGTAGAAGACAAAAAATAAGCAATTTGTCCGTTAAAAAAATCGTCATAATAATAATTACGTACGCCCAGAATCAAAATTTGATCTCAGTGGGTTTCATTTTGGGTCCAAGTGTTCACTCCCAAGATCTTTTTATCAATAGAAGCAAGTCGGACGCCAATATGTATATGTAATGTGATCTTGTCCCTTGACACGCTTTTAAGACATTGGGTCATCAGCAAATCTAAGGTTGTATATTTCATTATGAAGACATGCATACCATTACGTAACATCGAACTGTAAAGCACTCTAAAGTTAAACTCTACATTCACGAGATTGCATTTTTTGTGGCATTAATTACGTTTGCCAGAAGACAAAATACGCTGACTAAGCCTTGACTACTTTTAAAATTGCTAAAACTACTTTGCAACGTGTTTCATAAAAAAAAAAAAATTAAAAATTATGAAGCTCCAATGTAGAGGGTAGTTCTCAGGGTATTTAAATATGAAGCTCCAATGTAGAGGGTAGCTGTCAGGGTATTTAAATATATTGATTCTTGTTCAGGTTGTATTCGTCTCTACGCAAGCTTGAATTATTGCTACATAATTTTGTATGCATGATTGCCTTTTTATTTATTAATGTTTTTATTTTTTTTATTTATTTATTTTTTTTTGGGGGGGGGCTTTTTTCTATTTCTGTTTTAGTCAATATTTATATTTATGCCTGTCTTACCTTATATCGAAGTCTGAGGTTGTATCCATATCTGTATTAGGTTGTATCCATCTCTATTGTACGTTCTATCGATGTCTGTTTTAGGTTATATCCAAGACATTTTTAGGTTCCATGCAGGTCTATTTATATAATATCCATGTCTGGTTTTTTTTAGGTTTTATTGAAGTAGGGTTAGGTTCTAGCCATATCTGTTGTAGGTTTGTGGCGAATGTCCTACTTAGGACGAGTTCACAATTTACAGACGCCCGACGTAGGTCAGTTTATCGCCATTATGTGACCAACCCCATTACCGGGTCAAAATAACACGATTCTATTATTTACACATTCTTCTTTGATATGACACCGTGTTCAAAACCACAAGTTGCACATAATGAAAACTTGCAAACAACAATCATGATGGCTGACACTCCATTCGGAGTCAACGACCATCCCTTAGCAAACAACAATCAAGATGGCTGACACTCCAGTTAGAGTCAACGACCATCCCATAGCAAACAACAATCAAGATGGCTGACACTCCATTCGGAGTCAACGACCATCCCTTAGGAAACAACAATCAAGATGGCTGACAGTCCAGTCGGAGTCAACGACCATCCCTTAGCAAACAAACATTAAGGAATACTCAACAAACAGCTTAAAGGCCCTATCAATATGAGAACCCTATAAAAAAACAACTTAACTAACTCGAACACACTACCTCGGACACACTAACTGCCAGACCCCCGTGTTGGCACACCATTGAAACACCTCACTTGTTTATTGACCACTCGTAACCCGACCAATCACAACCCGGTCCTCGTAAAACTATTCACGAACACACGATCAACAGCTTTTCCTTACACATCCCGGCCGTGCTCACAAAACTAGTAAATAACCCCCCCCCCCCCAAACCAACAACATTCCACCTTTCATTAAAATCCCTTACAATAGTGACGTCACCAAAATGTCTACCAAATGTTTACAAACTAATGTTAAATTAAGAAGTATCCCAAACCGCTTTAAACCATGTACAAGTGGCACCGTACAGATGAAGCAACAGAAATAAGGTATAGTTTCTTCACACCCTCTGCTTATAATATAAACGATTCTTCCCAATTAAAAAAAATTTTTTTACCCCAATTCTCGATACCAAACATTGGAATTCTCTTTACGATTAAGTGAAAGTGAGCTCATATTTCTATCAACAGTAATGACATTGACAGACCAATTTTAAACAATTTGATCCCATACACAGAAAGTGAACCCCACAAACTCTTAGAAACTTCTAACCTTACTTGTCAATACTTGAGTGGAAAATGTCAACACCGCTTAACTCACGGGGACAACCATAACCTGGTCAAAAAAAACTTGGTTTTTGAGAAAGTGCAAACTAAATTTGACATGTCCAGTCTTAAATGCGTGCACATCCCAGCGCAATTCTTCTCAATTCATTGACGCATCTTTCATTTTACTTTGGCCTTTTGACACGCAACCCACCAACAATTGACACAAGTGTTTTAACTCACCTTCCAAAGAAATTTCTACATTTACGTTTTTAGATAAATCAAAATTGTACCAATGAACAAAATCAGAGAAATCACAGGTCTCTGTAACATTTAAAATAAAAAAATATTCACCCCCATCCCCCTCGACTGATGTAAAACACCGCCCTAACATTCTCACTGCGTTTAATTACTGGTAACTCAAACACTGAGCCATCTCAGCTCTAAACACTGAGCCATCTCAGCTCTAAACACTGAGCAATCTCAGCTCTATTTAAACGTAGATCACTCGGAGCTCTCATCACATTTACATGAAAATATTCTCCACCTGTCCCCACCTCAGGGAACCGGCTTCTTGTCCCCCATACTGCAATTTACAACTTCAGCTGGGTTGAACTCAAGAATGACAACGGATTGACGTATCACATTGTCAATTAAAGAAAATTACTAATTTTCTGAGCTTACCTCGGGAGCAACAGAGAAATATCCAAGCATTTACCTTCTTGGGAGTGCTTGGGACAAGCTCACCATCTCCACGTCGTGATTAACGGTGCTTGTCCAGGTCTTCTCGAGTTATTTACTAATGGCCTTTTTCACCGTATGGGCCACAGGCCGTCCTCAAAAATTTTCCATTCATCCCGGTCTTGTGATTTCCTTTCCGGTTGCTCCCGGGTGTCTGCCTCTAGTTCCCGTCTCCATGCATTCTTTGGCCTTCCTCTTTATTTTCCCCCGTGGATTCCATGTTAGGGATTGTCTGGTGATGCAATCTGTGAGTTTCCTAAGAGTGTGCCCTATCCACCTCCATCTTTTCCTAACGATGTCTTCGTCAATGGGTACCTGGTATGTCCTTTCCAGTACACCTTTCTTGGTGTTGGTATTTGGCCATTTAATGCCCAGGATCTTTCTACGGCATATGTTTATGAAGGTCTGTACTTTCTGTGTAATGCTCGCTGTTGTTTTCCAAGTTTCTGCTCCATAAAGTAGGACTGTTTGTGACACTTGTGTTGAAGATTCTAACTTTGGTTTGCCGCTTTAGCTCTTTCGCCTCCCATAATTTCTTTAATATACCAAATGCTGTTACTTACCTTTATTTCAACATTTTATTATAACTCTTCTTCTTCTTCTTCTTATGCCTTTTTACCCCGTCTGGGGCATAGGTCGTTCACAAGAATTTTCCACTCATCACTGGCCTGTGCTTTCCTTTCCAATGGCTTCCAGGTGTATCCCATATTTTGCGTGTCTGCCTCTAACTCGCGTCTCCGTGTATTCTTAGGTCTTCCTCTATTTCTTTTTCCTTGTGGTTTCCATGTGCACTATCAAATTGTACTTTATCAAAGTGTACAATATCAAGTTGTGCACTATCAAATTTTACATTATCAAAGTGTACATTATCAAATTGTACATTATAAAATTGTACATTATCAAATGGTACACTATCATATTGTACACTATCAAATAATACATTATCAAACTGTACATTATCAAATGCATGGTACACTATCAAATTGTGCACTATCAAATTGTACATTGCATACCACTAGTACACCACTATCAAAGTGTACACTATCAAATTGTACACCATCAAATTGTGCACTATCAAATTGTACACTATCAACATTTTGTATAGTATAAACATCAGCTATAAAAGCCATCATTTACACAAACACCCCAAAAAATCACCACCGCCTTTAATCAACTTTAAGTCTGGACCATCCCAGATCTCAGACTCGGACCATTCCTGGCTCTCATTACATCAAGTACATCAGACACATCTTGGACAATGTCAACGACACAAATTCTCTCCTAACCCCCACCTCATTTGGGGGGGGGGGAATCCCCTTCTCCATGTAATCTACATAATCAATACGATCAAAAAATGTTAGCCACATTAAAATTGCCTGAGTTTATCTCTGACTTTACACCAGCACGAGTCTCCATTCTTGAGCAGCCCTTGCCGAAAACAAGGATACAAATACTGCCCTTGTCTGCCTCCCTACGACCCTTGTAGCTTACACTACACACAAGGTTCTCCCACTGACCTCTGCTTTATTTGCTTTACTCTCCCTTGCTCTGGTTTGACTCTCAAAATGACACATCGTCTTGACCATGCTACTGCACAAACAGATGTCACTATTTTTTTCCAGTTCCGCTCTGATAGTTTGCACTTTGTAAATAGACACTATAAACAACCCACTCTCCCTACACTCAGTTCAGTTATGGTAACATTAAATTCCTCGGGATACCTCAGCTCCTCCATAAAATCTGTAACTCTCTCAGTTGATTCATACAATTCCCTTTTTTATTTTTTGTATTCCTTTTATATCTTTCTTCTCTTTCTTTACCATCTATGTCAAATTGTTCCCATTTCCCTTTATCTCTTTTGCAATCGTTCCCTCTTCTTTTCATCCCCTCTGGTCCATTTTTCCATCTTCTCTTTATTCCATCTTGCCCATTGTTCCCTCTTCTCAGTATCATCTCTGGCCTATCATTTGGATCTATCCACTCTATCCATTTCTTCGCCGAATCTCTTATCTACCCACCCAGACAGAGCAACTTTGACCTTTTAAGCCACAAAGCTCACCCGGATCCCTAAGTTCTAACAATTACTTTTCTTCCAGTTCTTGTCCTTCCGACTCTGACCCTTGCGTATTCCTCGAGTTTTCCCCCATGTGTAATATAATAATTTCAAAAGCTCCCTACATTCGGACGGTTTCTCTTTTTTCTTCGGATCTTCCTTACGTAACGCCTCCACTTTACTAACCCATCTCTTGTAATACAAACTAGAGAACCTTGCCTTCTTTTACTGACCCGTCTCTTGTAATACAAACTAGAGAACCTTGCCTTCTTTTACTGACCCGTCTCAAGATCAATATTTATATTAATATCACCAAAAATATTCACAATTAAAGTTATAAATAACCAAAGCTTTTAAGTGAGCACAGTCTAGATTTTGATGGACTTTGGAAGAATTAATGAAATATCTTAAATTATAATGGAAAACTATGGTGTATGTTTTACTATAATTGTTTTACAATAACTCGATGCAATAATAAAAATTATCGCAACACCTAAGTTAAGACTAATTGCGTTTGTTACTTATAGCGCAGGGATCTCAAACTCAAATTATCCGGGGGCCGCAGTAGGTATGAGTCTGATTGAGACTGGGACGCATCAAGTATTCCACAAAAGAGCGAATACAAATCCAATAAAGTACAACTGTTACAATCTGCTCAACCTTTATTAATAACAAATAAAAACATTAAGGGTTCTCAAGAACTAGGCTTCCCTTACTTCCTCCTACTTAATGTTGCCAGAGAACAGGCAGCGCTTCTTCTTACACCGCTGAGCAACATCTGGCTTGAGTGAGGAAGCAACTCAGACCATTAGTATAACTTGAAGATGCTCATCAGTAAGTTTTGCCCTTAGTTCATAGTGTAAAAGAGCTTCTCATACAGCTAGGCACTCCCAAGAAGCACATGATCCGCTTGAACAACCTGAAAATCTCTGAGAAGATGGAGGACAATGCTCTCATTAATAGTCCAAGTTTCTTATTTTTCCATTCACCTTCCTGAAATTAGCTTTGAGTTCAGAATTTCCCTGAAGGTCAAACAGCTCAAAATTTAAAGCGCAAACAAAAATGGGGATGGCGTCATCTTCCAGATTTAAGGAAAAATGGTCTGCAAAAATTCGAAAAGTGGTTCTGTGTGTAGTGACGTCTGCTAACCTGTGATCTAATTCTTATTGTAGATTTGCAATGGCCCCAGTATACTTACTACTGAATGGTGTAACCGAGTCCATGGGTACTTTACATGTCGGGAAATGGCAGAGGTTTCTCTGAGAAGGCTGGGCTTTCCATAACACAAAGTTTGTGCAGAATGCCCTGACATTGTCATAGGCAACACTTACAATCTGCCCCTCGCCTTGTAACTTCTTGTTGAGTACATTCAGCTCCTGTGTAACGTCAAAAAGGAAAAGCCAAGTCCATGAGCCATTTGGGATCACTTAGTACAGGTGGTCTCAGTACAGGAACAACCACCCCCATCCTTCTCCATGATGGCTTTGATTTCTACTCTCAACTCAAAAAAAAACAAACTTTTAAAGACGTTTCCCCTACCACGCCAACGTACCTGGGTGAAGTAGATAACATCCTCATGTGCTGACTCTATTTCCCCTACCACGCCAACGTACCTGGGTGAAGTAGATAACATCCTCAGGTGCTGACTCTATTTCCCCTACCACGCCAACGTACCTCAGTGAAGTAGATAACATCCTCATGTGCTGACTCTATTTCCTCTGCCGTTGCTTCAAGCCCATGGGTCTGATACGGTTGATGCATTTCACAACGTCAGACATCACATTGTCAAACTTCAGGCATTTGCTACAAAAGGCCTGCTGATGAATAATGCAGTGTAGAGCAACATTCTCTTCCACACCCTCATCGTACAGGCTTTTTTGTTTTTTTGTTGTTGTTTTTTAACGTAAAAAAATCTGGCGATTCACACTAGCGATTTTATAACCAAAACGTGTTCAAACTGAAAGTAGGAGCAGGCAATATATACATGAATTATTGATGCGAAAGAAGATGCTATTGTAGGCAGAATGAATTTTGATTTTTTTTATCGTAGAAAAGGCTTTTTTTTTTTTTGGCAACAATATATTGAAAAGGACCAAACTGACTTGCGCGGAACTTCCATCACTCGTCACTTGTACACACTAGCGGCAATTATAATAGGGATTCTTTGATACATTGTCAGATTGCTACGATTTACACAATTATGGCTGTGCATTACCCACTAAATGACTTCAAATCTCCGCTAGTTTTGGTTTGATAATGGCGTCACCGAGTGAATGGGCCGTGTCCTTCCTTACCCATCCCGGGCTTAATTTGGGAAAGGTTGTGTGTGTTCGAATGCGTTTCATTTGTTCTAAAGATTGCCATCAGGTGACATCGATGTCTAGAAATTCTTTAATTGATTGTTCTGATCTATTCCCTACATATAGGCTGCGTGCTTTTTTTTTTAGTAGATGGGCAGAGCGAGACAGAGCAGGAGAGAGCACGAGATAGATTTTTTTGGAAATTAATATTTGTATTTTGAGGAATGTACATTTTCACTTGCTGGAAGTTGATATTTAATTTAAAAAAATTGAATTAGTATACAAAAGTATTTTTAAAATGAAATAAAATATTGTTCGTATCACTAGCTGCACTCTTTTTCTCAGTCCTTTGTTACGTATTGTTTACTGTACGAGCTAAATCTGAATACAGATTAAGTCCTCGAAACCATAATGATACGTAAACAATTTGCAATGATTATCAATATCCTTACAAGTTCCAACTATAATGAACAAAATCTGATTTAGACCCGTCTATACAAAAAGATTACCCTAATACACGTCTGCACAACATACGGACCACGGGGGGGGGGGGGGGGGGGCGCGCCAGCACACACGTTGCGGCCCGCGAAGTAACGAATTATTCTGTTTTGCTTAATAGATCCCCCCCCCCCCAAAATCCGGTCCTATTTTCTTTGGGACCGCACAATTTTTATATATAATATTACGTCCTGCAATACATAATTAGTTGTGCAGGCCTAAAATACTATAAAATGACATAGAACTTGAACTCCACTGACCTCCTAGTACAATAAATGTCCCCTCACGTTTCATACCTCCCGCTGGATTGTGAGTGCTGTGTAGGACTAAAACTGGCCTGCACCGCGGGCTCAATCGGGCGTAAAAAGGAACGACTGCTGCATAGGGTTACCGCACAGTCGCCGTCACACAGGTCCCAGGTGGGACAGTCACCGTCACACAGGTTTGCCACACAAAACAGTCACCGTCACACAGGTCCCAGGTGAGACAGTCACCGTCACACAGGTCCCAGGTGACACAGTCACCGTCACACTGGTCCCAGGTGACACAGTCACACAGGTCCCAGGTGACACAGTCACCGTCACACAGGTCCCAGGTGAGACAGTCACCGTCACACAGGTCCCAGGTGACACAGTCACCATCACACAGGTCCCAGGTGACACAGTCACCGTCACACAGGTCCCAGGTGACACAGTCACCGTCACACAGGTCCCAGGTGACACAGTCACCGTCACACAGGTCCCAGGTGAGACAGTCACCGTCACACAGGTCCCAGGTGACACAGTCACCGTCACACATGTCCCAGGTCAGACAGTCACCGTCACACAGGTTTGCCACGCCAACAGTCGCTTGATACAGTCATTCGTTCACACTTAAATATCGACAATCAGTAACAATGCCGGGTAACACTAACACGAGTTCTTTATTTATGTATTCTTCTTTAATATTGCACCGTGTTGAAAACCATATGAAAACTCAATGTTAATATCAATCGAGATGTTTACACTCCAGTCTGAGTCAACACCATCCGCTAGCAACAACAACGAGGAATACTAAGCAACCACTCTTCAATCCGACCCAGGACCATGCGGACCAAACCGGTTCAAAACAAGGCTCTAGCCATGTCTATTTCATGTTATATAAAAGTCTGTTGAAGGTTGCATTCAAGCGTTGCTAAGGTTATATAGATGTACGAATTTCGTTGAATCACTATATTTTAAAAGGTCATGGAGAAATTGAACAGCAGTTTCCGGAAGTGACGAACATCGTGTTGCCGCTCTATACCGACATATACACAATTTCGGCTTCTCCTAATTAAACCTTCAACTTCCCTTGCGTGCCGTCTTACAGAAATCACCAGAACGGAGCAAGATATTATTGGATGTTTTCTAAAATACCGGCTAGACAGTTTCCCCATCAATGAGTGGCCTTGATCTAATCTTTAAATTCCATTCGTTTCCGTACAATCTTCTGATACGTTTGCTGTCCTTGTTGCAATAGAAGTAAAAGAAGGTGGGAAAGTGACCACTCAATCTTCTGATAAGTTTGCTGTCCTTGTTGCAATAGAAGTAACAAAAGGTGGGAAAAGTGACCACTCAATCTTCTGATACGTTTGCTGTCCTTGTTGCAATAGAAGTAACAAAAGGTGGGAAAAGTGACCACTCAATCTTCTGATAAGTTTGATGTCCTGGTTGCAGTAGAAGTAATGAAAGGTGGGAAAAGTTACAACTCAATCTTCTGACGACCGTGTCTTCATTCTTGCGAAGAGAAAAGATCTTTATTTGTTTGACACAAGTCATGAAATTGAGATTTGCTCCAACGGAAATGGTGAAACGTTCAACCAACAACCAGAGGTGCACAAACTGTTGACACCGACCACAAACCGCCCCCACCCACAACTCGTATTTCTGTCATCTGCCATCACGACAAGATGTAGCAGTTGTAGACCTGACTTAAATCAATCGGCCTACTGGCACGGAAAGGACCAATCAGGGACTTTTAGGACGGCTATCCACACGACTAATTACTATAATCGGACTTGGTGTGTAGAGTTTTGGTGGTCCTAATCGACTTTCTGTGTTTCTCATTATATCGCTGGCTTACGAACCTTTTTTTTTAAAGACATAGTAATATGGAAAATCTATTGTAAAATTTATAAGAAATAGTACAAGTAACAATTAATAGATGTAGGATTTTCTAGAGACATTTTATTTGTAACAAAGATAGATATTTATTACCTCGTTTCTTACAATGTATATCCTCAAAATATGAAATGAGATTTAATCATTTTCTCACAGCTATGATTCAGTGGTCACCAATTTAATGCGTTCGTTACACATTTGAAACATATGGGCCAAACAGTTTAACATCTGGGGTAACACTAAGTCAACATTTCTGGAGAACACAAGGCGAACACGTGGAGACCATGATTCTCAAAGTCAGACTTAACGATCATATCCCTCGGTTTTAACAAAACGGTCTCTAAAATTTTGACCACATTTAAACATAAACAAAAATTTAAAATAAAAATAATTTTAAAAAAACAGTCAAAACATTGTATCGACCACACTGTTAAAGAGAGATCTCGGATTTAAGATTTCATGTTGACTAGCCTGAAAGAGACAGAGAAGGTTGGTGAGAACATAAACATCAGTCATAACAAAAAAAAGTCTCGTCCTGATACTTTTGCCGTCTTCATTTGTCCATTACCGGCCCCCGCCCAGGTCGCGTCCTGTCCTTCCGCTCCCATCAAATGGTCATTCCGGCGTACTTCTTGTCTTACGGAACATCTCTGGGTTTAATGTTTGTGTTTTGCTAGTACTTTTCTTGCAATCGTTTATCTCTTAAAGCAGACTCTGTACTGAACCGTCTCTCATCAGCCTCGATTTATCTTAAAATAATTTATGTTTGTAGAAGAAGAGCCAAGCATTAAGTCGTTCTCTTAACGTGAAACTGATCAAACCAACTTCTTGGCTTCTAAATATATTACAGTGGAGCATCAAAAGGGTTTCTACGGGGTTGTTTTTTTTTAAATGTCATAACAGCTCATATGTGTTCAGCTGCGGCTTACGCTACTCTGTGAGCTGTTTTGTTGGTGCCTCCACTGTGCATGTATAAATATTTGGCTTGGAAAGTAAGTCTCATAAAAAAAACATCAAACGCGCCGATTTCATCTTTATAAAAACAGAAAATTGAAAGCTCGAAATATAGCCAACAGGGAGCCCAATGCTCTCAATAAAAACATCAAACGCGCCGATTTCATCTTTATAAAAACAGAAAATTGAAAGCTCGAAATATAGCCAACAGGGAGCCCAATGCTCTCAATAAAAACATCAAACGCGCCGATTTCATCTTTATAAAAACAGAAAATTGAAAGCTCGAAATATAGCCAACAGGGAGCCCAATGCTCTCAATAAAAACATCAAACGCGCCGATTTCATCTTTATAAAAACAGAAAATTGAAAGCTCGAAATATAGCCAACAGGGAGCCCAATGCTCTCAATAAAAACATCAAACGCGCCGATTTCATCTTTATAAAAACAGAAAATTGAAAGCTCGAAATATAGCCAACAGGGAGCCCAATGCTCTAAATGAGAGCTAATGACGACCTGAGTTACACTGGGAAGGTCAATAACCAAAGGGAAGCTATCAGTCTGGCAGACGGTACTGGTCAGGAGCTGCGTGTCTCGGGCTCCCGTGAGATTCATCATAGGGCGTGGACAGGAGGTTAGTCGTCAAGTCCTTCCTGATACGTCACAGTCAGTTGTCTCCAGTGAATACCAGTTTTTTCCCCTCTCTTTCTTCTCAGATGGCATCAGGCGAAACTTGGAGCTTCAATAGACCCCAAAAGAGGTTCGCAGTGTCTATAACAGTGTCTATAACATTGTCTAAAATCTCGATAATTCATGTTGTTTTGGCCCATCCCTGTGACGTTATTGCCACGACTGCCATTTGGTGACACTAGAATCATTATTTCTTCTATTTATGTTAAAATGTATAATTACTCTGATCCGTCAAATTTGATAAACTTCACATGCGGGCGAAATTAAGGTTTCATTTCTTTTTCCTCAACATAATATTTTCAGAGAGAGCGACAAAAAAATTCTCGAACTAGCTCATCTCATATAATTAATATTGAGCTACTTCAGCTCACATATGCAAAGTCAAATTATATCTAAGCTCATCTCATATAATTAATGTTGAGCTACTTCAGCTCACATATGCAAAGTCCAATTATATCTGATTAATTACTTTAAACGCCCTTCCAAACATCTCAGAATTTCCTTAAAGTGACCAACTTTTTCAGCTCTACAGTGTTAGGCGCCCCATCTGATCTCTACAGTGTTAGGCGCCACATCTGATCTCTACAGTGTTAGGCTCCCCATCTCATCTCTACAGTGCTAGGCGCCCCATCTGATCTCTACAGTGTTAGGCGCCACTATCACAGCTTGCACGTATACTATTTTTCCAAGGTGCTGTTTGGGTGGAGCGCCAGCACCTCTTGTGGGTGGTACCCGTTAAACTTGGATGGCGACTCATTTAACAGAAGGCATACTCCGAAATTAAACCCGGAGATGGAGTCCCGTAGGCGGTATGACATTGACACAATGATAATTCTGGTTTGCTGATCTGGGGGTGACTCTGTTGTTTCACGAGATTTAAACACCAACCAGGTGGGCACGCGGGAAGTTGACGCTGTATGAAATAACTGCAGTGCAAGAAACCTTGGTGCTGCCTTTGTTTAACTGAGGGCGATTAAAACAGAATTTCGCGGTTGTTGATGAGACTGTACATTGGCTCCATCTCCCCATTCTACCCTGGCGCCGCGATAATGTCACTTTGACCTTCCTCTCTCATTTGAATAATCCGATCTAGACAAAGCCCGCATTATCTCTCTCTCTCCCCCACCTCCCATGTGACTCGACCGTTGAGCTGAAACAGTTCAACTATTCAGGATCAGTGTTGGAATTAGGGAAACAAAGCACTTTTAATAGCTTGTAATTTGCTCTACCGCTCATTGTAAGATCACAAATGGGATGCTCCGCTACGATGCATGGATCAGAGGCTTAATGGAACTTCTCTAATGACGTCATCAGAGAAAGATCTCTCGTCTGCCGTAAAAGTATGGCATTTGATTAAAGTCTAAGGCTGAATTATGTAGGTTTGGGTCCAGAAGATGTAGGGATGAGGCAGCTTATGTAAGAATGGGTCAGCTTATGCAGGGATGGGTCAGCTTATGCAGGGATGGGGCAGCATATGCAGGGATGGGTCGGTATCTCGAAACCTTTCCCTCACCCCACCCTTCCCTTTTGATCTTTTCTGCAAATAAACAAAACAAAGAAAACTGAGATAAAAACGTAAATCAACATAACAATTTCATTGAAAATCAAAAGGTAACTACTTTATACTGTAAGTCATTGTCGTTTGCTCTAAATCCATTGAAAGCAAAACTCATGGCGTCTCGCTTTGGAATAGCTTCAAATATGTTACATAGATTTGCTACCATGAACCAGAACACCATCAGGACAAAGTTCACGCCCATTAATTTACTCCAGGGGGATATACCCAGTCCCACCACTGTTAACTTCCAGTGTAGACTCTAATTTAAATTTGCCTGATGCGTTCAACTTCCCTTAGGACATCATCACCAGCCGCAATATACCAACCATCACAGCTTTCAAAACTGCACTCAAAACACATCTCTTTAAACTCTACTATCCTGACTGATTCCCCCTCTGACCGATAGACGATGCTGCTGGGTGCCGCCCATGGCTTACATTTAAATAGTTTGGAATGGTTGGAGCGAATACACATTTTATTTTTTTTTATTTAATTAATGTATGTTAATTTTTAAGTTCATGATTATGTTTGTTAAATTGTATGTACAGCGTGTTGAGCCCAGCCCTAGGTTGGGGTACTACGCTATAAAAAAAAAACGTCTTATAATAATAATAATAACAATATACAATTATGAAAGATTATATTCTTAACGTTAAGATGAAATGTACTACCATTTTAAACAACCTAAAATGGTGTTGGATAATATAAACAATCAGTTGCACGTACTAAACTGTGGGGGGGGGGGGAATAAATCCCACCTTTTTGACACACTTTTGTTGGCACTAAGCTTATCTGAAAGTTCATTGACTGGTCTGTATCCACACTATCGAACAGTTGTATAAATAAATTGATTGCCGTCTAAATCAGTGCCGATTAGACCAGCATTCGAAGACCACCCCTACAGTTAATAAGCTTAAGAAATCCCCTTCTGGGGAGATAATCTCCTTTAAGGAAGCTGCTTCAGAGTTTCTTCCCTTCTGCATTGACCTGGTCATCACAGCTTGTCGGCTTCCCCCGTGCCTCCACTGACCTCCCCTAGCAGAGACTTTGGGTTATTTTCCTCGGCACATCATGTGCACATCCCACCCCTAGATTTTCCTTTAGTCAGGGCTATTGAACAATGCCCACAGCACAGGGGCGAAAAGCAGTCCTTTAGACAACAGTACCAGGGGCGTTTCTAGTGAGGAGAATATAGTTATAGAAACTGATAGATGTGAGTACTGAGTATTATTACAAGTTACTGATTAGAAAATTTAAAAAATAAAAACTATCATCGGAATCAAAGACTATGGGTCATCTTTGTGTCCAAAACTTTATTCATCATATAATAACCGAAACTGGTGACACTTCACATCATTAAGGTGACCTTGAGCAATCTTCAATTAAGCTGGAAATATATGTGATCTACTGAATCCTCTGTACCTACTAACCACATCCCCAATTCCACATTTAATCGATGAACACTGCCTACCCACACAAGTATATAATTTACCCACACCAAGTATTTGATCTACCCACACCAAATATATGACCTAGCCGCACTACTAAGTATATAACATACCCACGCTTAAGTATAGGACCTATTCAGACCGAAGCATATTACTTACCCAGACCGACGTGCATGACCTAGCCAAGCTGAAGCATACGAACTACCCTCAACGAAGTGTATGGTCAACCCACTCAGAAGTACATGACCTACCCACACCCAGTTTATGACCTACCCACCCTGACGTTCATGATCTGCCCATGTCGAAATATACGACCTACCCACACGGAAGTATACGACCTACCCACACCGAAGTATGCGACCTACCCACACCGAAGTATACGACCTACCCACACCGAAGTATACGACCTACCCACACCGAAGTATGCGACCTACCCACACCGAAGTATACGACCTACCTACACCGAAGTATACGACCTACCCACACCGAAGTATACGTCCTACCTACACCGAAGAATACGAACAAGCCATATCCAATAACATCGCAGGAGGTTCACGGACATGAAAGAATTCCCATGGCTCCCCTCTCGTGGGGTCTCTCCCATTGGCCATTAATAAACGCCAAGACATGACCCGGCTCGCAGAACCGGTGCTCTCAGACTTCAGCACTCGTGCTAACCTCAAATCCTGACACATTTCATCCGTCCATTGCGGTATCAGGCATCAGATTTCTGTAACGGGACTACATTCATGTTGGCGTGAAACGGTATGCAAAAACGTGTCATCATTTAGTGCAGTCAGTCGGTGCTTCACACTAAGACACCAGCACAGGTGCAATGAATAACAGAAGACTGCAACATTTTATTGTTCCTCGAGGATAAGTCAAAACAAGCGCATCCTGTTTATTTTCCCCCACAATATATTTTTTTTTTAAAGCTGAGCGAAAACGTTGCGAAACAATATTAGTTATAGTTAATACGGTTCAAACAAATGCGAATTTTTAACACTGTGTTAAGCCTCAAAAATGACTTACTCTGTCAGCATATTAGAAATGTAACGTACTGTTATCAATATAAAGAAAGTATATTTTTTGGGATTTGGAAAAAAAAATTAAAACCTTATTAAATGTTAAAAACACAAAGCTAAAATTTTTGTGTGTTTTATTGACAATTTAAAAAGCAAAAATTTATATTTAGTAATTTTACTTTTAAGAAAGGGAAAATAAATTATCAGTTTTCTAACACGAGGTTTTTAAATCAAAGAAACTTGTGAGTTTTGGCTAACATTGGCGATTCGCGCTATAAGGTCATTTGCGTGTTTTAATTTTATTTCGCAATATTAACAACGCACCAAAAACGCACTCAAAACTACTGATGTTTGGGTTTTCCCGATAAATGTGATTACGGTGTAATTCTTTGATCATAATTTTTTTATTAAATGTTTTTTCATAACTTTCAAACGCATATAAAAGGCTTCAGATAGTTCCTTAGTCGTTAATTTAAATGTTTTTGTAATTTATAATAATACTTAAACTTTTACTAAAATAAAAGCGGATATTTAATATTTTTTCCGCATTTAAATTTATTTGATTTTCGTAAAATAATAGAAAATAATTATGGAATCCGAACGCATTTAAATCTTTTTGGTACTTTGGCGTTACGATCGGCCTAGCTCATTCTTATAAATAAAATAGATGGGCAGTATGAAAGGATGATTTTAACTTGCATCTTCAAATTATTTTAGAAAATTAATTATTTAAATAGGCTGCTCACAAACTTGATCTTTTTATTATGCTTTTCAAAAAAAAATATTGTAATGACGAACATATATGTAATGTTGGTCTGGGGATTAGATTAAAACAAAAAGGACCACATTAGAAATGATACAAATGGTTGGAGCCGACCCAATCGGCCCGTATAAGACCCAACAGCATATTAGTTCGTTTTGCCATCTGGTCAGAATGTCTGTCAATCAACCCGCATTGCATGCGTACAACAGGGTTAGTCATTTTTAACACCAGAATACGTCACATAGCATCTTTTATATATATGACGCTTCTTATATGACTCGTGGACTGCTTCATAATTTACTACTTTCATTTCCGGTTCCTTTCTATTCATATTCAGCGAAGTTGGGATTGAGAGTATACTATAAATAATTCTATATGTCTGAAAGGAAATTTGGTTCAATAGCGCGCAAAATATAATTCCCGATAACTACGCTAAATGATAATTTTTTTTATATAACTCAATTCTGCGTTTGGCGCGTAATATTGTCTTTCGGAAAATGAAATCATCTCATTTTAAGTATGGTGTAAAAAATATGCGGTTTAAAAGTGGTTGGAACATCAGAATATTTAATATAATTCATGGAAGTGAAATAAAAAGTGTGCAGTGACGTATCATTTTTGGGGGGTGGGAGGGTTTAAGGGGTGTAGCTTGAGTTCATGTTTTGTGAAGTAACTTTAGTAGGTGGAAGTTCACGCCTTGATGCCGCCAAAGTTTTGCGGGCTATATCTAGTTACACAATATTACTATTTTTAGAAGGTTTTAGTAAAACATAGCTTCTAGCAATGTGTTTCCATATATATATATATATATATATATAGCAGTCAATTTGTTTGTAGAATATTTTGTAAAATAAAGTTGCAACCATATTTTCGTCTAGGTTAAGATTTATTATTTTTTTTTTCACAAAAAAAACAAAGAAAAGATTACGCAAAATGTTTTTTTTTAAGGGGGGAGGTACACCGAGAAAAATGGAAAAAGGCTAATTTTCGATTTAGCAATAATCATTGATATCAAATTAAAGTGTATTCAATTCTGCACAATTATGTGTAATTATTTTTAATTTATGTTAAATAGTTTTTGAGCTATGAATTTTTTATTAGAAGGGGTAGTATCAGAAATTACCCCAAAAAAATAAAAATCATTATACTTTTTCTGAATTAATTGTTTTAAAACAATGATGACCTCCCCAATAATTGTTTAATACAATGATCAGTCATTTTAAATATGGCAGTTTCCATAGAAATAAACAAAAAAAATGTGTGAACATTATAATTGTCTTAATATTTGTTTATAATTTGTTTATACAATGCCTAGTGATAGCAAATATTCAAAGAAACGAATGTTTCATAAAAATAGATATATTAAGCCTAATATTGGTCCCAATGTGGAGATTTAAAATGGAAATAAAATAAAACAATCTGAATTGATTCAATCGTTCAAGTTCAAGATGAATTACCCTTGGCTTGACTAAAATTAAAATACCCAAGTGTAGTGTTCTTGAAACACCATATGCCACGCCCACCCAGAACAGGGCAGAAATTAAATTGAAAGACATCTATGGAGTAAATGATTCTCATTGAGATTAAAGTGAAGATTAATTTTAAATGTTTATTATAATAAAAGTGAATCAGTATCAGTAGTCAGCAATGAATTTAATTAGGCCAATTTTGTATACCTTTCACATCCAAGTATATTTAGTAAATATCTAGATAGTTATAATCAAAATACGAACGAATCGATGAATAGTACTATATTGAAAATGTGCCCTAAGAACAAATATAATGGTTTAAGAGCTGTCAACATTGATGTGGCATTAGCAAGCCTTCTTTTAAATGATGGATCCACAAAATAGGAGGCTCCTCTAAGATTTTTACAGCTTTCCCTTGGTCTGTTTACTTTCAATTATTTTATTACGATGGGCGCTATGCGGATCGAAAGCACAAAAACAAAAAAAACAAGTCCTTAGAAGCTAAAAGAACCAGAAGAAGGCTTAAATTAGGGTTAGAAGAGTCAAAAGTTGAAGCTAAATGATATCCTTATCTTTCAGGGGGTCATTAAAATTAAAGAATTCATTTACTTTATGAACAAAATTAATGCGTGTTCATTCACAAAATTTTGACATTTAGTTCACATAAAAAATGATAACTTTTTAAAATGTCAACCAATTTGTTTGAAATTTTGCATGATGCTATATAATATAATTGTCTATGGCAGCAACTAAGCATATTACAATATATTAATAATTACACATTTTACAATTTATCAAAATTTGATTTTAAAATTTCAAAATTAGGTTACTTTGGGATCCTGTGATATCAAAAGTATTCAATTTCTCACATTTTTCTTAGTTCATGCCATAGCTAATCCATATTTCTATATGGTTAAAAAAGTATAATAAATTTGAGCTTAAAACATTCTATCTAATTTTTTTAGTCTGACATGCCAATTTTCAACATCCCATTTTTCTTTTTTTTTTCCAATATAAGCAAACTATTATGTATTACTTTTTAATGGTTATTTTTTGTGTTATTATGGTAGAATGGCTATTCCTCTAGCTTCAGTGCAAATTTGACACTTGTAACTTCAATAGTTTTTTTTGTGTGAATTTTTTAGTAGTCGACCTATGTTCTGGGTGTACCTCCCCCCTTAAAGAATCCCATTTAGCACAGTTACCGGGAATTTTCTGTCGGGAAATCAGTGTCATCATATTTCATTCATCAGGAAAAACTGATTTTTTTTTGGGGGGGTGAGGGATTGGTTTGAAAATTCGACAGAATGTGTTGTCATCGGCAACGAGACTATGTGCCCAAGATTCAGCTCGATAGTGGGTCCATTAGCCGTCCGAAGATTTTGCCAGCCGTGAACAACAGCGAAGTAAATATCAAGGATTTAATATAAACACAAATGTGTGTTCAACTCTGGTCTTAATATAAACACAAATGTGTGTTCAACTCTGGTCTTAATATAAACACAAATGTATTTTCAACTCTGGTCTTGGCCTTTAAAAATTCTATCCAATCTTATTTATCTGGTGAATAATAACAAGAAACATTATAAAATCATGGTGGATAAAGAAAACGTATTTAATTTAGATGTTCCGAATGTCTTCAAAAGTCAAATTATATTCCCAACATATTCTCAATGGACTTTGCAATAAATCAATACAACTGACATTTCGGAAACAACAAATGGCTATGAAAATCACCCATTGTGACACTTGTGATGACACAGTATTAAACTCATTTTTAATTAGCTACTTGTTTACTTAACGTTGGAGGAGACATTGCAAAATAAATCAATATCCCTCATGTCTGAGATGAAAAGTTTGCTGTCAGCCCTGTGACAGAGCAGATAACAGTCGTGACATCTGAATCCTGATATTTTGCCAACAACCAATGGGCTTATTAGATAGCCCGGTCACATTCTAACAATGTCCACTCGCTTGAGCCGTGACCTTTGAGGGTCAAGTGTGAAACCTTGAGAGGTCACCTTATGAGCACTTAACCCTCTCGTCCATTCTTCTACCAGTCTGATGAACTGTCCGGCGATGCTTCGCTCTGTTTGATCGAGTCCACTCCCGTGCGGCGTTGGCCACATTCCTCGGTATATTTATTGCAATTCTCTCTCTGTAAGATGGCTGAGCGGCCTCAATAAAACACATTACACAGTTGGGCTGAGAGCGCGCTGATGTATTTAGAACTCACGTGATTGCCCAGCCGGTGGGTTCCCAGAGGCTCAACAACTGCTGCCTTCGGGTCTTGTACTCGATAAGTGATGGGCAGCCCAACGGCTATCAATTAGTTTGCGCCTTGAGACATCAAGTGGGGACGAAAATATGTTGGAACAAGAAAAAAATGGATTAGTGTTAGTGGCAGAATTGTGAAATATGTAACAAAATTACGATTTCGATTACATAAAAGGTACAACTATTGCCTGACACCACGTATGTAAGTCTTCTAGTCTAGATGAAATACAATATTTTAACAGATATTTACAATGTATTGCACCTGCTCAGGATACAATATTTTTTTTACTACGATAACTGCCAGATTAAACTATACACAAAGGAGGCACCTGTCTTCTAGGGACCCCGCAGAATTTAAGAACCCACGAAAAAAACAACCTTTTTTAAAAAAAAAATTGATCTAATCGTGAAAGAATTTTAAATTTTCAGACGGAAATCATTGAGGGCATAGCTTTGAGCAAGGCTGTCTCCTTTTGAGGATAGCTTGGGTAAATAGAATTAAAAAGTAAATGGTCAACTAATAGTGTCCACGAATAAGCGAACAGAATATGCGAAAAAAAAATCTAATATTTCTCAATAATGATTTTAGAAAGATCCTTTTTGATATTACAATTTATATTTACTATTTATTGGTTACCGAAAGACACGGTTTTGTTTGAGCACAGTCACGCAGCCTTCTCATATGCCGCCCTAGAAACGGTCTGGGAAAAAAAAGGGGGGGGGGGTAAGGCGTGACAAAATCGGAAATAATCGTAAATAGGCATACATCCCTAACATGACAAGGAGGGGAGGGGCGGTATCCACCATTTGCCAAATCCTTTTTTTTTTTACAGATGTTACTGTGGGGGTGGTGATGGGAATTATCGGTTAAATGTTACGACAATAAATGTAATTGATTAATCCCAGAGCATAATTTTTATGGTTTAAAAACTAAGTTCAGGTATGCGACAAAATAATTATCTATATTTTGAATCAAACATTTCCGGGAAGAGGCTAAAGACCCTCCCGAAACCCCTCCACAACCCCCCCCCCCCCCCCCAAACCATTTTCTTTTAATTTTCAAGCGCCGCTTTTTCTGGACCTGGCCATCGTAGTTTACAAAAAGTTTATTTAAACTCGAAGTGCCGGTAACTGATATGTAGTGGCGCAAGAAGGGGTTTGCGGTGGGGGTGTTCCGCCCCGGGTGGCTCTTGTTTTCTTTATAGTAAGGGGAGGCATTTAAGCCAACTGCCGATATTTTTTTCGCTGAAGAGCAAAAAGCTTGACCTACCACGGGCACAGCAACCCTAGCTACGCCACTGCTGATATGACACTAAGAAATATATCATTTTTCGAAAAGTGGGGTGCAAATGTCTAAGGGCCTTGGGGGTCTTCATCTTTGCTTAAGAAAGGGTCGGGTTTTTAAAAGTACAAACCTACAAATTAACAGCTTTTGCACAGCTATAATCTTAATTTTACATCTGTAATCTTAACTGTACATTTATAATCTTAGCTGTTTATTTAAAATCTTAACTGTACATCTATAATCTTAACTGTACATCTATAATCTTAACTGTACATCTATAATCTTAACTGTACATCTATAATCTTAACTGTACATATGTAATCTTAACTGTACATCTATAATCTTAACTGTACATCTATAATCTTAACTGTACATCTATAATCTTAACTGTACATCTATAATCTTATCTTTACATCTATAATCTTAATTGTACATATATAATCTTAATTTTAATATCTGTAATCTTAACTGTACATCTATAATATTAACTGTCCACCTATAATCTTAATTTTACATCTGTAATCTTAACTGTACATCTATAATCTTAACTGTACATCTATACTCTTAACTGTACATCTATAATCTTAACTGTACATATGTAATCTTAACTGTACATCTATAATCTTAACTGTACATATATAATCTTAACTGTACATCTATGATCTTAAAATACCCATGGTACGAGAATGGGATGTTAGCAACAAAGACAATGTGAAAAAAACAAATTTATTCATAAAATTTAATGTATACATTTTTTTTTTAAAAACATTGAAAACTAAAAAGTGTCAATTTAATTTGACCACGATTTCGGTTAGTTCTGAAAGAGTTCTCAATCAGCGCGTTTCCATGTCTGGCTCATGTTCCTTTTGAAATTTTTGCTTTCTGAATTTGTATTGAAATGACTATTTTGTTCAGACAACTTTGAAGAACGCAATTATTGCCGCCTTGAAATTGTAAGTTATTATTATATGTGACGTTGTCTAGAGTTTAGGTCCCCTGCGCAACAGCCACAGACAAATTTCAGAGTCAAAACACCTGTCCTGCCAGCTCCCTGCAGAGCTGATGTATTGTAATATTCTTCTAGCCCCTAAAGATCGGATGTGTTGTAATATTCTTCTAGCCCCTTAAGGGCTGATGTGTTGTAATTTTCTTCTAGCCCCTAAAGGACTGATGTGTTGAATCAGATAACACAAAGCAGTGAAACGGTTCATATAAATATATTTAATCCTTTGTATGCATGTGGGTTGAAATGCATAAGAAACAACAAAAATTATTATATACACTTAAAAGATCACTCCTACTCCTACATCCACAGAGAAATTCACTCTCTCAACAAAACTAAAATCAAACACACTGTCCACTGCCCTCTTTACTGTCTGCTCAACACTCTTTTTCACACACTCCACTCCTCACGGGGGTTTTCCCGGCAACTCACCACGTGACTGAGAAAAACTCATGGGGTATACTGGGGAGGGGGAAAACCCCTTCGATCGCTCCCCTATCAACATCAAAACAGACACAGAAAAAACCCACGATCGCTCACTTAACATTATCAAAACAGACACAGAAAAAACTCACGATCGCTCCCTTATCATCATCGAAACAGACACAGAAAAAACTCATGATCGCTCCCTTATCATCATCAAAACAGACACAGAAAAACCTCACGGTCGCTCCCTTATCATCATCAAAACAGACACAGAAAAAACTCATGATCGCTACCTCATCATCATCAAAACAAACAAGAAAAACCTCACGATCGCTCCCTTGTAATCATCAAAGCAGACACAGAAAAAACTCATGATCGCTACCTTATCATCATCAAAACAGACACAGAAAAAACTCATGATCGCTCCCTTATCATCATCAAAACAGACACAGAAAAAACTCATGATCGCTCCCTTATCATCATCAAATCAGACACAGAAAAAACTTATGATCGCTCCCTTATCATCATCAAAACACACAGAAAAAACCCACGATCGCTCCCTTAACATCATCCAAACAAACACAGAAAAAACACACGCGATCTGGCCTTGACATTATATCTATTCGAATGTTTGAACGAATTTTTTAAATAACTATGGCCCAAGTCTTGCATACCTTCCCAAATCAAATGAGTAACATTTAATTTTAGCCTCATTCTGTTGCGTACTGTAATATCAGGATTAAAAAATCCTAGCTTTATGCGGAGACAAAGTCTTGGTCACGGCAACAAAGTTTCAGAACATCATCCCACCTCGGCACCACAGGTTTAAATAGCTGTTCAATTTGACTTCTGTTAACGTGTGACGTTTGAGTCTGGGGCCCACCAACCTGTCCAGCTGGCGTGTATTCATTGAGTCTGGGGCCCACCAACCCGTCAAACTGGCGTGTATTCATCGAGTCTGGGGCCCAACAACCTGTCAAACTGGCGTGTATTCATTGAGTCTGGGGCCCAACCCAGCTGCCAAACTGGCATGTTTTCATTTCAGTGTTTTTCTCTTATATTTTTAATCCTCTCTCGCCCATGCCTCCAAAACAACATCGCGTATACGATGCCGCCGTCGGGTCTCCCAAATCTGGCAATGGAGTTATCGACACCAATTATTTCATATTGTAAAACATAACAAAGTCTGACAGCTTGATTGACCACATAATGAGGGTCGTTATAAATGGGACCCGTCGCGCCCACGCACTGTTATCTCAACGGTTCTCATTCATGTGCACTTAAATTTAAATACAGCATGTTATGTTACTTAGCGCAGTTGATGTTAGATGTTACTTAGCGCAGTTGATGCTAGATGTTACTTAGGGCAGTTGATGTTAGATGTTACTTAGGGCAGTTGATGTTAGATGTTACTTAGGGCAGTTGATGTTAGATGGTACTTAGGGCAGTTGATGTTAGATGTTACTTTTAGGGCAGTAGTTTACTAGACATGAAAACAGAAAGCAAAGTTGTAGTATTAAGGTGCGATTTCAGGCTCAACATATTAAATACGCCATTGCTGTTTAGGTTGCGAATTTACAGCTGGCAAATAATCTGTTTTATCTACAGGCAAAAAAAATATTTATATTTAGTTTACCACTATTTCTCGATAGGTCAGAGTCTAGCTAATATATGTCGAGACTAAAATGAATGTGATTACCAACTTCTTTCCACATTGTATCTGTGATTACCAGATCCCAGCTTCTTTATATACCATCTTAACAACAAAACAAAAAATCAAGCCATCGCTGACATTCAACAATTTTAATACCAACTGGAAATTTACTACATACTAATAAAATACATTAATAAATGCACTTTGGGTATCTTCAAATTGAACCTTCGTGCCTGCTTTAAGTTAGATCTAAGCAATGTACCGATAGAATTAATCATATATTTCTTACACACTATTTGTAGATGGTAGTCAATTGTAGATGGTGGTCAATTGTAGATGGTGGTCAATTGTAGATGGTGGTCAATGGTAGATGGTGGACAATTGTTTATGGTAGTCAATCGCAGATGGTGGTCAATGGTAGCTGGTGGTCAATGATAGCTGGTGGTCAATCGTAGATGGTGATCAATGGTAGCTGGTGGTCAATCGTAGATGGTGGTCAATCGTAGATGGTGGTCAATGGTAGCTGGTGGTCAATCGTAGATGGTGGTCAATGGTGGCTGGTGGTCAATGGTAGATGGTAGCTGGTGGTCAATCGTAGATGGTGGTCAATGGTAGCTGGTGGTCAATCGTAGATGGTGGTCAATGGTAGCTGGTGGTCAATGGTAGATGGTGGTCAATGGTAGATGGTGGTCAATGGTAGATGGTAGTCAACTGTATGTACTGACGTCTTGTGATAATAAACAAAACAGACCAATTGCTCCCCCCCCCCGCCCCTCAACCCCAAACGTTTACAGACTTGTTCTTGAAAATATTCAGCTTTTCCCCAACCTCACAGAACCCTTACCTCTTCAGTGAAGAGTCCTCCTGAGCCAGATCCTTCTCGGGCAACGTATGGACATGATCACACTTGACGTTAAAGTACAACGTCTAATATGGGCCATGCCCATGCTGCGATGTATAAAAAGCGTAATTTGATGACATAAAAAAGAACGCCAATGTCCGTAGATTCCAAAACATGTCCCAATCACTCCATGACAGCCTCCTATCAACCCAATGATAATGTCCGATGTTAAAAACAAAACAAAAACAAAACACAAAAACAACAAGGTATTGCCGCCAAAGGCTCCATGTAGAATTTTAACCTTCCGAAGAACGGCACCGCCGGGGGAGTATTATTGCCTTTTGAAAACTCATTGCTGTATGGAAAGCAGTGAGTTGCCAAGAGCGTCGTCCGAGTGGACGGAGGTTTGAATGATCAAGTGGGGATCAGGGCATCCGGCCGCCTCGTAAATATGGATGAGTATTTTCATGGAAATGAGCCTCGCTCTCGTCATTCAACATCTATGTTCCTTTCTTGTGTGCGCAAGTGTTTGTGTGTATGTATTTGTGTGTGTGTTTTTGTGTGTGTGTGTTTGTGTGGTTGTGTGTGTTTGTTTGTGTGGTTGTGTGTGTGTTTGTTTGTGTGGTTGTGTGTGTGTCTTGCGTTTGTAATATATGAACAATTTAATCATAACTTGCGAGAACTTAAACTGTGTTGTTTTAGTAGTGAAAATTTCATAGCGTCCTTAAGTGAAAATGAACAGCTGATTGGAGACGTGGTTTGGTAGTTCATTGGTGCTGATAGTCAATATAGAATTATTTATTCATTTTAATTTACTGAAGATTATAGATACAACATTTATTTTTAAAAGTGTCCATTTATTAACTAAACATTCATTTAGTCTGAAACGACAATGACAATTTTTTTTTTAAATTTGTGGCTATTCCGTTTTAAATATTTTATTTGCTGCATCAACTTTTTTTGCAATGTTTAACAGATTATATATATATATGGCATCCCTCCGTCTTCGCGAGACGATGGGGTAGCTATGTACACTTAAACGAATGGCTCACCCGGCTGCATTTCTCGCAGGAAAATATTAACCCCTGGTTAGATTTGGCCTTCCATATTGTTCTTTTTCTTGCAAGGACTTCTTTTCGCGCATCTTCTGCCTTTTTGCCAGCTTCATACAAGGTTGTGTTGTTCAGCAATGATCTCCCAATTCGTTGATTTCAATGTGAGCTGAACGTATGCTTCTTTTGAAAACGTCCACAAATCTCAGGCGTGGCCATCCAATACGTCTTGTCCCTTCTGACAACTCTCCATGCAGCAGCTTCTTTGGAAATGGCCTACCTCCATTCGCCTTACATGGCCTAACCAGCGAAGGCACCTCTTGCTAAGATCGGAGAATATGCTACATATTTGTGCACGTTCCAAGACCTCGTCCTGCCACCGAATGCGTAAAATTCAACGCAAAAGAGTTTAGACTTTCAATTAGTGTACAGAAAACAAATGTCCTAATGCACGAAGCACCGCCCCCTTCAATCACCGAAGGCCAAAATATGTCGGTTGTTGAGCATTTCACATAACTTGGATCCTATATTTCTAGTTCTTTCTCCGTTAATGAATAGATAAACACAGGGATCTCAAAAGCAGCAGCAACTATGTCGAAACTGAATAAGCGGGTCTGGAATAATCTCAATCTAACCGATAAAACAAAACTAAGTGTCTATTAGGCAAGTGTGCTTAGTACATTCCAATGTGGCAGTGACGTGTGGATCACATATACCAGTCATGAGCAGAAACTCAATAGCTTCCATCAAATATGTCTACAAGCGTGTGATAGACGATTAACTAGCGGCTGAAGAACTTCTGTGTGCAATATTAGGCGGCATGGTCAGCAAACAGGAGTTCACGCATTATTACCTTTTTTACCTTGGTCTTTTCATGAAGGCGGGCGATATTGAACAGCCTACCATCAGATCTTGTATGGATGTACACTCCATCTTCACACTCTCTGAAAGCAAATTGAAGGAGCATCGAGAAGAAGATGGAGAAGAGCGTTGGTGCCAGTACACAATCTTGTTTTACTCGACTGCTGACTGGGAATGCTTCAGAGATCGCGCTATTGAAGGGTATTGAACTGTGCCTGTTTTTTTTGTGAAATGACTGTATGATTGTGAGCAGTCGTGGGAGAAAACCTATTGTATGCAAGATATTAAACAGGCCTCTACGACTTACCATGTCAAATGCCTTTGTCAGATCTATGAAAGCAATATAAAGATGCATATGCTGTTCACTACACTTATTTAGATGCAGTTTGCCAGACTCTGTAATCGTTTTAAGGCAACACGGGAAAATATCTTTCCAACTAAGCCAAGGAGAGAAATTCCTGGGTAGTTATTTAAATCACTTCGGTCCCCTTCATTTTTGTAATTGTTAAGATGTTGGCGTCTCTCGTGTCCTAGGGAATGTGACCTGCTTCCCAACACAGAGAGAGGAGTTTATGTAAGGGCTGAAGTAGTATAGTTGTAACACAACGAGTTAAATGTACTCAGTCACATGACAGTTTTATTTATTTTCTATTCACGATGGCGTAGGAATATTGTAATCATATAATATCACGAGAAGAAAGCAGGAACTTTTTTATGTAGATGAGGGAGAACTCAGAAGTTTCTGAGGATGAGACGAAAGTAGTCGGTTGGCGAAGAAGGACGCCAGGTTCCAGATTTGTTTGCTATAGTGTGAATTTAATTTAATGTTATAAAAAGTGTGTGATATTCTTTACAATGTAACTTCATCTGTTACATGGATTTAACTAATTCAAGAATTATATTTGTATCAATTATGTGAATATAGAACTGTGTGATATAACGGACCTATTTAATTCTTGAGATGAGTGAGTAAAATTAAGGATGACAGAGGTAACAGAAGGAAAGGACCACGGGCAAAAATGAAGTATTTTATATAACATACTGAATACACAATGACATTCAGTAAAATTACAATAGTTTTTCAATTTTTTTAGGATTTCCGGGGGAATACCGTCAATCCCTGGTACCTTGCCATCAGCAGTGTTTTAAATTGCTAACATATTAATAAAGATTATAAATGCATTTCAAAAACAACAATTCCGAATTGAAGCAAATCTAAAGCCTTCCGGTTTCAACTAATGAAATGTTGATCTATTACACTAGATGTAATCAAATCCCATTTCTTTACTAAAAGTTCTTCGTTTAAATTACTTATTGTTGATGGTAGGAAATTACATTTTACGACTGTTCCAAACACGATACCCGAGTCAACTAACAAAAGTTCATCCTGAGTTCATCGTATGAAGATATTAAAGTTCATGTGAACATTTATTTCTATCAATTGCCACATTATTATCTGGAGACAAAAAAACGAGTACAGCTGAAAAGTATTTTACAAGTTTTAGTTAAAATCTTCAATCTGTTGTTATTTTTTAAAAAATCATTTATATTAAATCGCTTGTGTGTATTTAGGGCAAAATCTTCGGAAGGCTAATTTATAAAATAATATATATATATATAATATATTTATATACATATTTATTTACTTATGTATTTAATACACAGCCAATTATATAAATATCACAAATATCTGAAATATTTGGTGACACAAATCTGCAGTGCAAAAGCGGGTGGGGCATTTAAATATTAACATAAAATAAACTAATAAAAATGCATAAAAAGGATTTATAAAAAAACTTTTTAAAATATACGAAATGTTTCTAAACTTGAGACTTTTGTCTAACAACATCATCTATGGCTATTTGTTTATCTGATGGAGAAAATGCTTTTTTTTACAGTCCTAGGCCTGTTCCTTAAGCCCATTTGATGATTAATACAACTTTAAATTTTCTTGCAGTAAATCTTAGTAAAAATTATATCGGCAACTTAAAGTGAAGATGTAATTAGATCCATTACATGTAAATTTAGCTTTGTTTGAGTAGTATTTTGTGTGAACTTTTTCAACCCGATATCACAATATTCTGCTTGAAGCGTCAACTTCCCGTTAAAATCTGTGCGTGTGTTTTGGCGGGTGGGTATCAACGCTCGACATGATATGGATTTATGAATACCTTTATTCATCCTGTTATTGTCTGTGTCCAGTGTAATCTGTCTGTTTACACACGCGACATTTTAAGACTCTCTCGCGCGGTGTTCACCTGGAGAATGGCTGGAAATCTGGGCCGACGGAGGCGGGTTGACACAGTCGCTCAAATTATCGTGGTTGACCTCGTCTACTTCACGGTTAAGTGAACGGATGGGTGGGTGAGCTCATATCTAATTTTTTATGCCTAGGTAACGAGGTAAGTCACTTCAACCGGGATGTTGTAAGCATTCGATGTTTAAAACAGTAAATTATTCTACTTTTGTCGATAATTTAAAGATTACAATTTTGATACTAAAATGTAGCAAACAATATTTTAAAAGGCAACATTGAAAAATAGGCTTTCTATCTGCACAGTCTATCTTTGGTTACATAGAGTGCTCATCTACACTTATGCACAGTCTATCGTTGGTTACATAGAGTGCTCATCTATACTTATGCACAGTCTATCTTTGGTTACATAGAGTTGCTCATCTACACTTATGCACAGTCTATCTTTGGTTACATAGAGTGCTCATTTACACTTATGCACAGCCTATCTTTGGTTACATAGAGTGCTCTTCTACACTTATGCACAGTCTATCTTTGGTTACATAGAGTGCTCTTCTACACTTATGCACAGTCTATCTTTGGTTACATAGAGTGCTCATCTACACTTCTGCGCAGTCTTCCTTTGAGTTTCCTTAAAATCGTCTTTGATAGAAAGTTGTTGTTTTGTGTTTTTTTTTTGGGGGGGGGGGGTTGTAATAATTTTTTTTTAATTACATCATGACAGGCAATTTTAGAGGCAGCGAATGTGAGGTTGATAATAGCCGGGCAGATGCTAATTTGCGTGGACGGTGTCAATGAAAGCCGACGGTACACTTCGCGTCAGCGGACCACCGAGGTCTTGTCTTCATTGCAGCACGCCAAGGAACAACGTATCAAATTTCAGAGATCAATACTGTCTTCTAACGAGTTAACCACCTCAGTCCTTGAGCCAGGGAACGAGACGGACTCGGCTTGTATTTCCACTCAATCAGTCTGAAAAGCTTAGACAACGATCTGAGGGTGGCCACGATCTGAGGGTGGCCAGGCTAATGTTGTTTTTTTTTTTTTGGAGGCAACATGTCCGACTAGGTCCAACCTATTTTTTTGGGGGGTGTTCGAATGGGTGGGGGGGGGGCAAATGTCAAACCAGGTGTTGTCCTTCTGGTCTGTGGTCGTCCAATTTCACGGAAAGAAAAATTGTGTTTTGCTGTGAACCGACCTGTCGAGTCACATAATGGACGTCCTGATCCTAAAAAAAGAATAATTGAAAAAAATTGGGTGTACACATATGTATTTGAAATAGTAAATCTGTACGCATGCGATCCAACACTCGGAGATAGAAAATATTGGGTAAAAGTGTAAGATTTGTTTAAGAGACATTAAAAATAAGCATCTGTCTTGAAAATACTCAGAGCACGTTTGTATTTCCAGGAGATTGTCTTGTATAATACATACACGTTATCCAAGCAAAGGCAGTGTGGGTTGTTGGTTTTTTGTTTGTTTTTCCCTGCTTATTACTTATTATGGTTCGTCCTTTGCCTGCTGAGATGACCAAGTCTTCGACCTGAGTCGTAGCCTTAACGTGCGCTGTATTTTGTTGAAGGTGATGGAGAGCTGCTCAGTTCGTCAGCATCACTATGTCGCTGATGTCACAGTGTGGAAGGATTTAGCCAAGATGTGTCAGACGTGCTGTCATCCAAAGTTAACAATTCCCATCCGCCCCTGGGGTGCTCGTGTAGGACGTGCTGTCATCCAAAGTTAACAATTCCCATCCGCCCCTGGGGTGCTCGTGTAGGACGTGCTGTCATCCAAAGTTAACAATTCCCATCCGCCCCTGGGGTGCTCGTGTAGGACGTGCTGTCATCCAAAGTTAACAATTCCCATCCGCCCCTGGGGTGCTCGTGTAGGACGTGCTGTCATCCAAAGTTAACTATTTCAATCCACCCCTGGGGTGCTCGTGTTTTTATTCCTTGTCTGTGATTTTGCTGGGACTGGACTCCAGACCACTGGCTTGGTATCGGCTCAGCTTTGACCGCTTGACCACCAAACACCCTGCTTATTACTTAAATGTATCATTGCACCATTCTAAAATGGTGGCATCCAAACTCAAACTGTAGATATAAACGTGACAGTGTTTCAATGAGTTGAAATGAGTCAAATTTTTTCCCCCCTACACAGAGCTAATTGCGTCCTCTGGCTTTAATTAAAGCTGGTAGAATTGATCGGTGTATAGAGAGACAATTAAAACAAATGAAAAGCTATCTTTTTTTTTTTTTGCCTTCCTCTTTAAACGTGCCGTACACGGTTGTAGGAAAGAACGAAATGTTTGCATTGTAAACTAGTGATTATGTGTTTGGCCCATATTTTATCTTCAGGATATGCCCTGGAGTAGCTAAAGAGCCTTACTGGGGATCTCAAACCAATCAGAACTTCATTAATAGTGTAGTATTCAATGATGAGGATAATTACCTAAGCTAATATCCGGGTCACCAGTTACAACATTGCCTTACACAGAGAGAGCGAGAGAGATAGAGAATCATTATTTCGGCAAAAGCTCTCATCGAATATTGGCAACATATGTATCGCCACATTTCAACTCTACTTCAGCCCAACTTCACAAACACTCACACACACACACACACACACACACACACACACACACACACACACACGTACCCCTTGTCTAATTTTCCAGCAGCTATCTCACCCCTCGTAGTGGGTAATTCAATAAAAGCCTTGAACGGTCCCAGTTTGGGCGGTGAAGCTTCTATCTCCTCTGACAGCGCTCACATACCGGGGCCCCCCACGGTTGGGGCCAAGGGCGGGCTGGCGATCGCCGGGTACAGACAAACGTGTTTGTTCACATGGGAGGAGGTCATCGGGGTTGGGTTGTGGCACCTGACACTTTGAGTGGTTGCAGACGATATCGAGCAGGATATTTCCAGGACTGACCTGGAGCTATCACGTTACATGTCATCCAACCCCATTAGGTCATGGGTCGGATTGGGACCTTTGGACAGCTGTTTTAAATGTGCT